>JAVXUO010001909.1:0-215191 GCA_033065855.1 Escallonia rubra | reverse complement strand
CTCATTGAACCTCAGGCACGCTAGTTATCCCCTTCGTATGAATTTCGGCGATAATCGAGACACGTTATTTTTTGGGTTTTCCTATGAAATGCCTATTCGGGCACACTTTAGGGCCCAATTCACAGCTTCCGAAAAATCTTGTAATTTTTTTTGTCACTTTTTTTTCGCTCATTGCACCTCAGGCACGCTAGTTAGCCCATTCGTAAGAATTTCGGCGAAAATCGAGACACGTTATTTTTTGGGTTTTCCTATGAAATGCCTATTCGGGCACACTTTAGGGCCCAATTCACAGCTTCCGAAAAATCTTGTAATTTTTTTTGTCACTTTTTTTTCGCTCATTGCACCTCAGGCACGCTAGTTAGCCCATTCGTAAGAATTTCGGCGAAAATCGAGACACGTTATTTTTTGGGTTTTCCTATGAAAGGCCTATTCGGGCACACTTTAGGGTCCAATTCACAGCTTCCGAAAAATCTTGTAATTTTTTTTGTCACTTTTTTTTCGCTCATTGCACCTCAGGCACGCTAGTTAGCCCATTCGTAAGAATTTCGGCGAAAATCGAGAGACGTTATTTTTTGGGTTTTCCTATGAAATGCCTATTCGGGCACACTTTAGGGCCCAATTCATAGCTTCCGAAAAATCTTATAATTTTTTTTGTCACTTTTTTTTCGCTCATTGCACCTCAGGCACGCTAGTTAACCCATTCGTAAGAATTTCGGCAAAAATCGAGACACGTTATTTTTTGGGTTTTCCTATGAAAGGCCTATTCGGGCACACTTTAGGGCCCAATTCATAGCTTCTGAAAAACCTTGTAATTTTTTTTGTCACTTTTTTTTCGCTCATTGCACCTCAGGCACGCTAGTTAGCCCATTCGTCAGAATTTCGGCAAAAATCGAGACACGTTATTTTTTAGGTTTTCCTATGAAATGCCTATTCGGGCACACTTTAGGGCCCAATTCATAGCTTCCGAAAAATCTTGTAATTTTTTTTGTCATTTCTTTTTTGCTCATTGCCCCTTAGGCACGCTAATAGGCCATATATATGAATTTCGGCGAAAATCGAGACAAATAATTTTTTTGGTTTTCCTATAATGTATTAATATCCGTGCACACTTTATCGCCAAATTCATAGCTATTTGAAAATTTATGTACATTTTTTTCAGGGGTTTTTTGCTCATTGCACCTTAGCCACTCTAGTTAGGATAATGGTAATGAAGGCGTCTAGCTTCATTCTTTTTCAGCTCCCAGGCTATCCTATACCTAAACGTCAAGGCAGCCTTCCTAGTCCACCATTTATATTTGAGCACCTCCGACCGAGCAATGTAGTCCATGTACTTGAGGACGTAAATCCCGCAATCGTGACTGTTATATTGCTTTGGTCGGTCCTGTATCATCACGACCGTCCAAGGCTCTACCGTCGAATTCCTGGTGATGGATTCCCCCGAATAATCTCGGCACGCTAGCGAGAAGATAGTAGTCTGCATCCAACAATAAAAAAGGTCATCAAGCCTATGTTACAATAAGAATATACTATGAGCCAAGGTCAACCGATAAAAACTAACCACTGCAGTGATGTACTCGCTGTATATCTGTGCCAGCGACCGCCCAGGAGAGTCCTCCCGTAGGCTATCGTATATGTTGACTGCTCTGTTCGCTGGATGGAGAACTAATAGGAACCAGTGGTGTTCATGATGGCAAGGTATCATGACAAGGTTCGCATGAGCAGCGTGACATTGATAGTCTGCGTTCAACAGGGCTAACAAGTTTCCAGTTGGTTTCCACTTACCCATGCCTACCCCTCGCCTCCTCCATTCTGTGAACTCCCTCATGCTGGTCACCATTAATGGGACAAGATAAGTGGGATACATGTTAAGCTTCAAATCTTCGCACTGGTTATAACGTAGCTCTCTAATCCGGAGCAGATCTATATAAGCGTTCATGACAAAATTTGAAATATCTGTCTCCGGTGCCAACATTCTCACATCCTCGTGACGTAGTAATGATTGAAGAGGAAAGTCTGAGCTATCGACAGGCTCAGGCCCGAAGTAGTGCCGGTCGATCCAATCCCGCTTCCATCGCCTCAATGGCTTTGTCGCTTGTCCTTTATCCGACCGGATGCTTGGGCGCGAGGCCTGGATTCCTACTTCGGGCACCTGACTCTGGCGCTGAGAGTCGAACGTGTCAGGAGGCGAACGACTAGACGGCTCCCAGAATTCCCTCTGCGGCAAGACGCGTCAAGAGGCAAGCGACTACACAGCTCCCACACCTGACTCTGGGGCTGAAACCCGTACGCGTCATGAGGCAAGCCACTAGACGGCTCCCACACCTGACTCTCTGGCTGAGAGCCGTACGCGTCAGGAGGCAAGCCACTAGAGGGCTCCCACACGTGACTCTGGGGCTGGGGCTGAGAACCGTACGCGTCATGAGGTAAGCCACTAGACGGCTCCCCTTGGTAACCCCGGTACGCAAGACTAAAGTTGTGAAGATCAGTCTTGTACCTCTCAATGTCGCTCTTGAGACTGTCAGGCGCATGCGCGACATACCAGTCAAACTGCTCAAGCTGCTTGAACACCTTAGTGCCCTGGTCAACCTAAAAAAAATGCATAAAAAATCACCGTCATCATTTCAGGCATGGTCGGGAAGGTGCAAAATTAAATATTGAAACAACACTAGAGTTGACTTACAATGCTCAATGCCCAGAACTGGTCATAGACCTCACGTGGCGCGTACGATGTCTTCCTCACTTGGGAAGGGCGATTCACCCTCGTGCGCGTCACCTTGAGAAACCATCGCAGGTAATCCTCAGTACTGGTGCCGTCGTCCTTGAGCGATACAAGGCTGCCATACGTTTCTTGCCAAGTATTCCACTGTTGCACCTCGTCGCTCAGCAAATTCAAGGCATCAGGCACCTCAAAATTCGGACCTTGACCGCTCCTGTACGGCCTCATGTCTACAGTGGGTTTTGGTATCCCTTGTAGACAGTCAGCTTGTCTCATAGCTCGATCGGGCATCTGAAACTCACATACTTCAAAATGAATAAGTGGCACCCGAACCAAACCAGCCAGCACGTACGACACCGGCAGTTGCCAACACGTCTCATCCAACAGATGCATCACATTCCCATATGGCTGCCACGTCACCTGGTATGCATCCATCATATCTAGTTCCCCCCGATAGAACGTTAGATTGTGGTGAGGGTCTACCCGTTTAGTCCGTTTGGGCCTAGGCCCCCAGGCCCACACCCTAGGCCACGTCTCGTCTGAATCAGCTACGGGGTGTGGACGACCCGTGGGTAGCCTCTCGTAAGACCAAACCTGTGAATGTAAACATAATATGGAATTAGTTATTAATCACGAATATATTGACACGTCAACGAAGAATATAAATGCTCAAACCTGTAACAGAGTGATGCAGGCAGAAATAGACTTGGCACCCTTTCTCGTAGCTTTGTGCAATGCTCGATATAGGTGCGCAAGGACAGCTGAACCCCACGAATAGGAGTATACCTCCTCAAGATCCTCCAAGAACACCATATACTTCGGATGCACCGTGTTTTTCTTTTGCGTCGGAAGTAATATAGATCCAATAATATACAAAAGGAATGCCTTCGTATACACCGAAAAATCATGAGGAGTGTATTCATCCGGTAGCTCGCCGTACTGCTCTCTCAGCCATTTAAGTTTTATGCCGTTGGTTGAAAGAGCTTCCCTCGGAATTCCCAAAAAATACTGCCTAGCCATCTTTGCGATGGAAGCAGACGTTTTATTCGAAGTAATCGGTCTACCGTGACATGGGATTCCAAGTATAAATCCGACGTCCTCTAATGTAATAGTCATTTCACCAAACCGGAAGTGAAATGAGTTCGTCTCGCCCCTCCATCGTTCAACTAGAGCGGATATAAGGCAATCGTCGTGCCGAGACCAAATCCCGCAATCGGTGAACACCGTCAAATTTTGATTGTGTAGTAGTTCTATTTGTTCATCATTCAGTACCCACTCGGAATGGCCACTTGTGCTTTGACATGTTTCCAAAACACCCCTATCGACACCGTTAAATACGTGCCTCGCGACGTGGTCATCGTCATCGTATAGGATTAATGTATCATGAGGTCCAGGGTTGAAATCCATATCTGTAAGAACAAAATATAATCGTAAATTAACTTAGCGTCCATAATATTTACATTCCAAAACTGTAACTGAATCGTTAACCTAGCTTACCAACGCAATAACAATAGTCATTAAATCATTACTTTAATGTATGAAAACCATTCCTCACTTCCCACGACTCCGAACGCTTAATAACCCTAGCCGCCTTCTCTAGGGTTTGCTTACATTTACGGACTGAGCAGTCATTCGAAAAAGTTGAAAGGGGCAAAATTACGAAAATACCCCTATCGGGCGGCGAATTACGAAAATGCCCCCTGGCATCAGGAAAAATCTCAACAGTGCTTTAAGACGCTATTCTAAGGTTGCTGAGTCCATCCTTGATCTAGAAAGTATTTTAGGGATTTTTCGTCAAAAAATCCCGAACCGGTGTCCGGATCGAGCGCTTAAAAGTTTCATAGGCAAAAAATTGCTACCGGCTTCAGAATGGCCCGAATTCGTGGGGAATGGAACTTCCCGCCTTCGCTAGGGTTTGCTTACATTTACGGACTAAGCAGTCATTCGAAAAAGTTGAAAGGGCGAAATTACGAAAATACCCCTATCGGGCGGCGAATTACGAAAATGCCCCCTGGCATCGGGAAAAATCTCAAAAGTGCTTTAAGACGCTATTCTAACGTAGCTGAGTTCATCCTTGATCTAGAAAGCATTTTAGGGATTTTTCGTCAAAAAATCCCGAACCGGTGTCCGGATCGAGCGCTTAAAAGTTTCATAGGCAAAAAATTGCTACCGGCTTCGGAATGGCCCGAATTCGTGGGGAATGGAACTTCCCGCCTTCGCTAGGGTTTGCTTACATTTACGGAGTGACCAGTCCAGCGAAAAAGTTGACAGCGTAAAATTACGAAAATACCCCTTTCGGGCGGCGAATTACGAAAATGCCCCCTGGCATCGGGAAAAATCTCAAAAGTGCTTTAAGATGCTATTCTAAGGTTGCTGAGTTCATCCTTGATCTAAAAAACATTTTAGGGATTTTTCGTCAAAAAATCCCGAACCGGTGTCCGGATCGAGCGCTTAAAAGTTTCATAGGCAAAAAATTGCTACCGGCTTCGGAATGGACCGAATTCGTGGGGAATGGAACTTCCCGCCTTCGCTAGGGTTTGCTTACATTTACGGACTGACCAGTCCAGCGAAAAAGTTGACAGCGTAAAATTACGAAAATACCCCTATCGGGCGGCGAATTACGAAAATGCCCCCTGGCATCGGGAAAAATCTCAAAAGTGCTTTAAGATGCTATTCTAAGGTTGCTGAGTTCATCCTTGATCTAAAAAGCATTTTAGGGATTTTTCGTCAAAAAATCCCGAACCGGTGTCCGGATCGAGCGCTTAAAAGCCCGTTCGGCAAAAAATTGCTACCGGCTTCGGAATGGCCCGAATTCCTGGGGAATGGAACTTCCCGCCTTCTCGAGGGTTTGCTTACATTTACGGACTAAGCAGTCATTCGAAAAAGTTGAAAGGGGCAAAATTACGAAAATACCCCTATCGGGCGACGAATTACGAAAATGCCCCCTGGCATCGGAAAAAATATCAAAAGTGCTTTAAGACGCTATTCTAAGGTTTCTGAGTTCATCCTTGATCTAGAAAGCATTTTAGGGATTTTTCGTCAAAAAATCCCGAACCGGTGTCCGGATCATGCGCTTAAAAGTTTCGTTCGGCAAAAAATTGCTACCGGCTTCGGAATGGCCCGAATTCGTGGGGAATGGAACTTCCCGCCTTCGCTAGGGTTTGCTTACATTTATGGACTAAGCAGTCATTCAAAAAAGTTGAAAGGGGAAAAATTACGAAAATACCCCTATCAGGCGGCGAATTACGAAAATGCCCCTGACATCGGGAAAAATCTCAAAAGTGCTTTAAGACGCTATTCTAAGGTTTCTGAGTCCATCCTTGATCTAAAAAGCATTTTAGGGATTTTTCGTCAAAAAATTCCGAACCGATGTCCGGATCGAGCGCTTAAAAGTTTCATAGGCAAAAAATTGCTACCGGCTTCGGAATGGACCGAATTCGTGGGGAATGGAACTTCCCGCCTTCGCTAGGGTTTGCTTACATTTACGGACTGACCAGTCCAGCGAAAAAGTTGACAGCGTAAAATTACGAAAATACCCCTATCGGGCGGCAAATTACGAAAATGCCCCCTGGCATCGGGAAAAATCTCAAAAGTGCTTTAAGATGCTATTCTAAGGTTGCTGAGTTCATCCTTGATCTAAAAAGCATTTTAGGGATTTTTCGTCAAAAAATCCCGAACCGGTGTCCGGATCGAGCGCTTAAAAGCCCGTTCGGCAAAAAATTGCTACCGGCTTCGGAATGGCCCGAATTCCTGGGGAATGGAACTTTCCAACATCCTAGGGTTCTCAAAAAAGTTTCGCACGAAATCGCGCTAGCTTGATATTTTAAATTACACTGCGAAGTTACAAGGTTGCGTGTATCAGTTAACCCCTTTCCAGTATTTGGAAAAATCTAAAATTTTTACCTGAAACAGATCTTTTAAAAATAACTAGGGTCTCTTTTTTTCACTTTGGCAAAATCTAGCTCTAGCTATTTTTTATAAATTCGTGAAAAATCATAATTTTGACGCCCTAAAAAATCGCTATTTTCGAATCTTTCGAATGTAATACCCCGATTTGTAAAAACGTAATTTTGACGCCCTAAACACGAATTTTAGACTATGGTAAGAACAATTTAAGCGTAACAACAATTTAAATTAACATTGAATTATAAGAAAATTCAAAATACTTACTTGTTTTGACTTGAAAAAAATGACGAAGAAATCCACCGATCTTCTTCTAGCGGTTATCCACCGATCTTCTAGCGTAAAAAAAATTTCGCTCGTATTTTTGTGGAGATTATGTAGGTGAGATAGGGAGAATGATGAGAGTATAAGAAATAATTCGGGGGAAGAGGGTTTTTATAGACAGAAAAGTGAGCCGTGGGAGGGGGGGGGGGCAACTGATGTTGTGCCATGTGTCGAAGAGGGGTGGGGGCCAAAACATGGGAGGAAATTGGAAGGAGGAGGAAAGAGGGGGTCTGCCGAATGGGGGTGGGGGTCTAGGAAAAAAAAATGACAAGTGGGGAGGGGGGTGGGGGCCTAGGGGGGAAAATGGACAAGTGGGGAGGGGGAAGAGGGGTGGGGCCCAAGGGAGGGGGTTACTGCCGAAATTCGGGTGAGAGGGGGTGGGGGCCGGGGGGGGGAATCTGCCGAAGGGGGGGTGGGGGCCAAGGGAGGGGGTGGGGACACGTGGGGGGGGGGGGGGAAAAGAGGTGGGGAGGATTTACTGCCGGTGGATAAAAAAAAAATGGACTAAGGCCAAAAAAATGGACCAAGGCCATGGGGAAACTGGACTGGGGGAGGGGCAAGACCGAAAAAAAAAAAAAATTGGACTGTGCGATTGGCCTTGGGCCAATCGCATGACAATCATGCGATTGGCCCAAGGCCAATCGCCTGACTTTCGGGCGATTGGCTTTGGGCCAATCGCACGACTCTCGTGCGATTGGCCCAAGGCCAATCGCGCCCCCTTTTGGCCATAAATGGCCCAGTCCAGCCATTGTTTTTTTTTTTATGCAATCGGTAGAAAGTCGAGCGATTCGGTGGGAAAATTTTTTTTTCCCACCGGTGGGTGTGTATCGAACCCCTATATATATATATATGGGGATCGATCACCGAATCGCTAGTAAAACCTGCGATTGCATAAAAAAAAAAAAAAACCTGCTGACTGGGCCATTTTTGGCCAAAGAGGACCGGCGATTGGCCTTGGGCCAATCGCATTAGTGTCGCGCGATTGGCCCAAAGCCAATCGCCTGAGAGTCAAGCGATTGGCTTTGGGCCAATCGCACGATTCTCGCGCGATTGGCCCAAAGCCAATCGCTTGACTCTCAGGCGATTGGCTTTGGGCTAATCGCGCGAGAATCCTGCGATTGGCCCAAGGCCAATCGCCCTTTACCCTTTACTCGGCAGTAACCCCCCCCCCCCCCCCCCCCGTGGCCCCCACCTCTCTTCCCCCCCCCCCACGTGTCCCCACCCCCTCCCTTGGCCCCCACCCCCCTCGGCAGATTCCCCCCCCCGGCCCCCGCCCCTCTCACCCGAATTTCCACCCGGCAGTAACCCCCCTCCCCCCTTGGCCCCCACCCCTTCCCCCCCCCTCCCCACGTGTCATTTTTCCTCCCTAGGCCCCCACCCCCCTTCGGCAGCCCCCTCTTTTCCTCCTCCCAAAACCTCCACCCATGTCTTGGCCCCCACCCCTCTTCGACACATGGCAGAACATTAGTTGCCCCCCCTCCCACGGCTCACTTTTCTGTCTATAAAAACCCTCTTCCCCCGAATTATTTCTTACACTCTCATCATTCTCCATATCTCACCTACATAATCTCCACAACAATACGAGCGAAAAAAATTTTACGCTAGAAGATCGGTGGATAACCGCTAGAAGAAGATCGGTGGATTTCTTTGTCATTTTTTTCAAGTCAAAACAAGTAAGTATTTTGAATTTTCTTATAATTCAATGTTAATTTAAATTGTTCTTACGCTTAAATTGTTCTTACCATAGTCTAAAATTCGTGTTTAGGGCGTTAAAATTACCTTTTTACAAATCGGGGTATTACATTCGAAAGATTCGAAAATAGCGATTTTTTAGGGCGTCAAAATTATGATTTTTCACGAATTTATAAAAAATAGCTAGAGCTAGATTTTGCCAAAGTGGAAAAAAGAGACCCTAGTTATTTTTAAAGGATCTGTATCAGGTAAAAATTTCAGACTTTTCCAAATATTGGAAAGGGGTTAACTGATACGCGCAACCTTGTAACTTCGCAGTGTAATTTAAAATATCAAGCTAGTGCGATTTCGCGCGAAACTTTTTTGAGAACCCTAGGATGTTGGAAAGTTCCATTCCCCAGGAATTCGGGCCATTCCGAAGCCGGTAGCAATTTTTTGCCGAACGGGCTTTTAAGCGCTCGATCCGGACACCGGTTCAGGATTTTTTGACGAAAAATCCCTAAAATGCTTTTTAGATCAAGGATGAACTCAGAAACCTTAGAATAGCGTCTTAAAGCACTTTTGAGATTTTTTTCGATGCCAGGGGCATTTTGGTAATTCGCCGCCCGAGAGGGGTATTTTCGTAATTTTGCGCTGTCAACTTTTTCGAGCGTCTTTTCAGTCCGTAAATGTAAGCAAACCCTAGCGAAGATGGGAAGTTCCATTCCCCACGAATTCAGGCCATTCCGAAGCCGGTAGCAATTTTTTGCCGAACGGGCTTTTAAGCCCTCGATCCGAACACCGGTTCGGGATTTTTTGACGAAAAATCCCTAAAATGCTTTTTAGATCAAGGATGAACTCAGCAACCTTAGAATAGCGTCTTAAAGCACTTTTGAGATTTTTCCCGATGCCAGGGGGCATTTTGGCAATTCGCCGCCCGATATGGGTATTTTCGTAATTTTGCCCCTTTCAACTTTTTTGACTGACTGCTTAGTCCATAAATGTAAGCAAACCCTAGCGAAGTCGGGAAGTTCCATTCCCCACGAATTCGGGCCATTCCGAAGCCGGTAGCAATTTTTTGCCGAACGGGCTTTTAAGCGCTCGATCCGGACACCGGTTCGGGATTTTTTGACGAAAAATCCCTAAAATGCTTTTTAGATCAAGGATGAACTCAGCAACCTTCGAATAGCGTCTTAAAGCACTTTTGAGATTTTTTCCGATGCCAGGGGGCATTTTGGTAATTCGCCGCCCGATAGGGGTATTTTCGTAATTTTGCCCCTTTCAACTTTTTTGAATGACTGCTTAGTCCATAAATGTAAGCAAACCCTAACGAAGATGGGAAGTTCCATTCCCCACGAATTCGGGCCATTCCGAAGCCAGTAGCAATTTTTTGCCGAACGGGCTTTTAAGCGCTCGATCCGGACACCGGTTCGGGATTTTTTGACGAAAAATCCCTAAAATGCTTTTTAGATCAAGCATGAACTCAGCAACCTTAGAATAGCGTCTTAAAGCACTTTTGAGATTTTTCCCGATGCCAGGGGGCATTTTGGTAATTCGTCGCCCGGTAGGGGTATTTTCGTAATTTTGCCCCTTTCAACTTTTTCGAGCGTCTTTTCAGTCCGTAAATGTAAGCAAACCACCTGAAAGGTTGTTTTGAAGCTGAATTGGGGCGTTAGGGTGATAACGAACCCCCGGGGGCATTTCGGTAATCTACCGACGGGGGCATTTCTAATTTTACTTAATTCTTTGACTTGTTGAGAATGATATAATTTTTATTTTATAGATTTCAGTATAAATATGGATGCATCTGGAGGAAGCAATTTTTGTGAAGGTTCTGATCCACCTTACTTGGGTCAAAATTTTCAAACACTGGACGAAGTTGAAGCATACTACAGAGCATATTCGAAAACGATGGGTTTCGGTATTCGAACTAAGACGAGTAGAAAATGGGTGAATACAGATCAAATCTGTGCAAGACTATTTGAGTATCATAGAGGGGCACCGCATGTACCCCCGGTCGTTCCGATCGGAATGGCCCGAATTCGTGGGGAATGGAACTTCCCGCCTTCGCTAGGGTTTGCTTACATTTATGGACTAAGCAGTCATTCAAAAAAGTTGAAAGGGGCAAAATTACGAAAATACCCCTATCGGGCGACGAATTACCAAAATGCCCCCTGGCATCGGGAAAAATCTCAAAAGTGCTTTAAGACACTATTCTAAGGTTGCTGAGTTCATCCTTGATCTAAAAAGCATTTTAGGGATTTTTCGTCAAAAAATCCCGAACTGGTGTCCGGATCGAGCGCTTAAAAGCCCGTTCGGCAAAAAATTGCTACCGGCTTCGGAATGGCCCGAATTCGTGGGGAATGGAACTTCCCATCTTTGCTAGGGTTTGCTTACATTTACGGACTGAAAAGACGCTCGAAAAAGTTGACAGTGCAAAATTACGAAAATACCCCTCTCGGGCGGCGAATTACCAAAATGCCCCTGGCATCGGAAAAAATCTCAAAAGTGATTTAAGACGCTATTCTAAGGTTGCTGAGTTCATCCTTGATCTAAAAAGCATTTTAGGGATTTTTCGTCAAAAAATCCCGAACCGGTGTCCGGATCGAGCGCTTAAAAGCCCGTTCGGCAAAAAATTGCTACCGGCTTCGGAATGGCCCGAATTCCTGGGGAATGGAACTTTCCAACATCCTAGGGTTCTCAAAAAAGTTTCGCGCGAAATCGCGCTAGCTTGATATTTTAAATTACACTGCGAAGTTACAAGGTTGCGCGTATCAGTTAACCCCTTTCCAGTATTTGGAAAAATCTGAAATTTTTACCTGATACAGATCTTTTAAAAATAACTAGGGTCTTTTTTTTGTACTTTGGCAAAATATAGCTCTAGCTATTTTTTATAAATTCGTGAAAAATCATAATTTTGACGCCCTAAAAAATCGCTATTTTCGAATGTAATACCCCGATTTGTAAAAACGTAATTTTGACGCCCTAAACACGAATTTTAGACTATGGTAAGAACAATTTAAGCGTAAGAACAATTTAAATTAACATTGAATTATAAGAAAATTCAAAATACTTACTTGTTTTGACTTGAAAAAAATGACGAAGAAATCCACCAATCTTCTTCTAGCGGTTATCCACGATCTTCTAGCGTAAAATTTTTTTCGCTCGTATTGTTGTGGAGATTATGTAGGTGAGATAGGGAGAATGATAAGAGTGTAAGAAATAATTCGGGGGAAGAGGGTTTTTATAGACAGAAAAGTGAGCCGTGGGAGGGGGGGTTAACTAATGTTCTGCCATGTGTCGAATAGGGGTGGGGGCCAAGACATGGGAGGAGGTTTTGGGAGGAGGAAAGAGGAGGTCTACCGAAGGGGGGTGGGGGCCTAGGGAGGAAAAATGACACGTGGGGAGGGGGAAGAGGGGTGGGGGCCAAGGGGGGGAGGGGGGTTACTGCCGGGTGGAAATTCGGGTGAGAGGGGGTGGGGGCCGGGGGGGGATCTGCCGAGGGGGGTGGGGGCCAAGGGAGGGGGTGGGGACACGTGGGGGGGGGGAAGAGAGGTGGGGGCCACGGGGGGGGGGGGGAGGGGTTACTGCCAGGTAAAGGGTAAAGGGTAAAGGGCCAGCGATTGGCCCAAAGCCAATCGCTTGACTCTCAGGCGATTGCCTTTGGGCCAATCGCGCGACACTCATGCGATTGGCCCAAGGCCAATCGCTCGTCCTCTTTGGCCAACAATGGCCCAGTCAGCAGGTTTTTTTTTATGCAATCGCAGGTTTTACTAGCGATTCGGTGGGAAAAAATTTTTTTCCCACCGGTCGATGGGGATCGATCCCCTATATATATATATATATATATATATATATATATATGGGAGCTGATCCATTGAGAGCGCTAGCAAACTGGGTTAAGTTGCTAGCGCGAGCTGGCCGTCCAGTCGCGATCTGTGGACGGTCCAGATATTTTTTTTGCGTTTTTTTTAAGTCCGTCCGCTACATTATGTAGCGGACTATTTTTTGCATTTTTTTGACAATAATACCCTTCAAATCCGTCTGCTACATAATGTAGCGGACAAGTTTTCAGACTTTTCCGTTACGTCCGCTACATAATGTAGCGGACAAGTAGACACTACATTTTCCTCTCTTTCTCTCTCCTTTCTCATTCATTTTCTGACACATCTCTCTCACGTCAATTTCTCACTTTCTCTCTTTCTTTTGTCCTTTCTCTCTTTCTCTCTCTTCTTTTCTCTGAGATCTTTTTTGTTCTTTCTCATCCTCCTCTCCCATCCTTTCTCTTTCTCTTTCTCTCTCTCCATACTCGTCCTCTTCTCATCTCATTTCTTCTTCTTCTTCTTCTTCTTCTTCTTCTCTCTCTCTCTCTCTTTTCTCTTTCCTTTCTGTCTCCTTTCTTTCTCACTTTGTCTCTTTCTCTCTCTTTTCTCATATCTTCTTTCAAACCCATGTTATGCACGAGAATGTGCTGAAATTTTGAGATCCAGATTGGTGAAATGAGAGCTTATTTTGACAGCTGTGAGGAACGGTGGTTGGTGGTGGTGGTGTGGGGTAGAGGTAGTAATTTCGGTTGATAGCGATGGTTGGGACTTTCTGTGATGGATGAGAGAAGGGATCCAAGAACTGGGGTTGGTGAGCTCCTTAGCAACATTTTCACCTTCTCTGAGGCTTTATAAGCTCTAATGGCTCTGTTGTTGCTAGTGCTGGAAATCAAGTTTCTGAATAAAGCGTGAGGGGTTGTTCGTTCTTTTTGTTGCCCTTCATGTGAAGTTAAAGAGGTTTTTTCTGAAAATGAGTACTTGGATGTGCTCTGCACCTTCTGTGGTAGCTTTCTTTGTGTGCCAGCAGTTCTGAGGAGAATTTTTACTATTGACAAGTTGAGTAGGAAAGGGCATATCTTGACTACTAGGTAACTGGTGATGATTTACTGCTCTATTATGAGACAGCCGGTAGCTTTTGGGTCTTCTTCTTGCATTATTTGGGGTCTAGTCAGTCGTGCCAAGGACAATTAAGTGATTTGATGATAGGCAGAGGTGGAGGCTGGCGTCGTTGATCGTCGTATGTTGTCCATTTGGAGAGAGAGGAATAGGCGCACTTCATGGAGTGAATTGCATCTCATTTCCTATATGAGACACTAAGCCTACAATTTTTCTGGGCTTAAAAGGATTTTCCTAAGTCTGCCATGGCATTTGTTGATTGGTCAATACATATATTTTTTGTGTCTTGGACGGGTGATCTTGTTTTGCTTGCCTCGAGTCCCTTTGGGGTTCTTGGACTTGAAATTTTGATTTTGTTTTGCTTGGAGACTTTGCCTCGCTCTGGGGCCTTTCCAATACAATTGACTTGTCAACAGTAGAAAGACAAGAGATGCAACAACTCCACCCTTCTTAATTGATGGGGTGAACTAGCAACTTCTAGTGCTGACTGCTGGGAGAGAAAAGAAGAGAGAGAAAGAGAGAAAGGACAAGAGAAAGTGAGAAATTGACGTGAGAGAGATGTGTCAGAAAATGAATAAGAAAGGAGAGAGAAAGAGAGGAAAATGTAGTGTCTATTTATCCGCTACATTATGTAGCGGACGTAACGGACTCTGTCATTTCTGTCAGAATATTAATGACAGAGAGAGAAAAAAAAGTCTAAAAACTTGTCCGCTACATTATGTAGCGGACGGACTCGGAGAGTATTATTGTAAAAAAAACGCAAAAAATAATCCGCTACATAATGTAGCAGACGGATTTTAAAAAAAACGCAAAAAAAAAAAAAGATCTAGACCGTCCACAGATCGCGCGTGGACGGCCAGATCGCGCTAGTAACTTAACCCAGTTTGCTAGCTCTCTCAACGGATCAGTTCCATATATATATATATATATATATATATATATATATATATATATATATATGAGCTGATCCGTTGATAACTCTAACAAAATAGGATAAGTTGCAAACGTGATCTGGCCGTCCACGGGCAATCTGTGGACGATCCAGATCTTCTTCTTTTTTTTTTTTACATTTTTTTAAGTCCATCCGCTACATTATATAGCGGATAATTTTTTAATAAAAATATCCTATGTGCCCATCCGCTACATAATGTTGCGGACTATCGAGGCACTACTGTTCTGACTTTTTTTCTCTCTTTCTCTGTCCTTTCTTTCTTCTTTCTGTTCTGGCACACTCTCTCCCTCTCCCATTAATTTT
Organism: Escallonia rubra; assembly: GCA_033065855.1. NCBI lineage: Eukaryota > Viridiplantae > Streptophyta > Magnoliopsida > Escalloniales > Escalloniaceae > Escallonia > Escallonia rubra. The sequence continues at coordinate 200,382 of JAVXUO010001909.1, read as the reverse complement.
CTGATTATCTCTCTCTCTCTCTCTCTCTCTCTCTTGCTGTCCCCACTCCACTCCCCCATTCCTCCTTTAACATCTGAAATCTCTTTTTGTTTACCAAGGAGTCTACACGACCCCAAGAGGACCAGGGGATCAGTCTCTTCTTGCCAAAAGGTGAAGGGGCGGCTGTAGATGCATTTTCTTTTCATCTGTGCTTTGCTTTAGCTCTTCTTTAGCAATATAATATGAAATTTTTGAAAACAATGAAAGCTCAATGGGATACAGAAAACCTGATGGTTATTACAAATAAGAACAACCGAATTGATCAAAACCTGTTTGTACGCATCATCAAAAGAATATACTGCTGGATGATGGTACATTTTGGTTCTTGTTCTAGCAGCAGCAAGCATGAAGCATGCTTATGGATTTTCATGAATTGATTGAAAGTCCACATCACTGCTACTGCACTTAGTGTTCTGATGCCCTCTTCCTAAACTCCTTTTCTTCTCAAAGCTCGGGAATCTAATGTTTTGCATCTCCTTGTCTCAGATCAGCTAGTCGGACACGCCAAAGTCCACCGGAGAACGTTAATCTCCGGTTCAGATCCTTACTTGTTCTCGCCCAGAGCACCACGGTGTTCTAGCAGGTGGAAGGAGCTTTTAGGCCTTCAGAAACTTTGCCATGGCAGCAATGTCAAACAAGACAGTTCTAGCAGGTGGAAGGAGCTTTTAGGCCTTAAGAAACTCTGCCATGGGAGCAATATCAAACAAGACATGACAACAAGAGAGAGGAGAGACAGAGACAGAAAATTGATGGGAGAGTCAGAGAGATAGTCAGAAAAAGTCAGAACAGTAGTGCCTCGATAATCTGCTACATTATGTAGCGGATGGGCACATAGAGTATTTTTGTTAAAAAAGTGTCCGCTACATAATGTAGCGAACGGACTTAAAAAAAAAAAAAAAAGATTTGGACCGTCCACAGATCGCCCATGGACGGCCAGATTGCGTTTGCAACTTATCCTATTTTACTAGCTATATATATATATATATATATATATATATATATATATATATATATAGGGAGCTGATCCATTGCTCTCGCTAGCAAATGGAGTTAAGTTGCAAGCGCGATCTGGCCGTCCACGCGCAATCTGTGGACGGCCCAGATTTTTTTTTTTGCCATTTTTTTTAAGTCCGTCCGCCATATTATGTAGCGGACGGTATTTTTTACCATATTACCCCCCTTTGCTCTATGTTATTGACTTTGAATGTTCATCCGCTACATAATGTAGCGGATGATCCAAATCAATTTTCTTCTGTGTGAGTTAAGCCTTCACTACTTTGATGTTTGTTGTTTTCCAATTATTGTCTCTATGCTTTGATGTTTGTTATTTGTTTGGTTATGGGCTCTTCCAGTTTTCATCCAAACCCACGGCAGAACCACCACACCACGGCAGAACTATCGCGCCGCTCAACCACAACCATTATTAAACAAACCCACGGCAAAAACACAAGATCTATCAAGTGTTATTATTAAACCATCCAATATGAGATGATTAAAAAAGAAAAAAAAATCTGAAAAACAAAAAACCCAAGATCTGGCAGCAGCGAATAGAAAGTAAGGCGAGGCAGAGTTGTAATTGACTCGGTGGCACTGGCGATGGCGTTGCCGTTGACCCTTGCGAAGATCTAGCAGCAACGGTGGCAATGGTCAGGGATTTGGGCGAGGATGAGCTTTGGTTGACTAAGTGGTGGTGGCGGTGGTGTTGGCCACGGGTGATATCGACATCCGCCAAGATCTGGCAACAACGACGACTAGATGGTGGTGATGCTCGTACGACACCGGTGGCTTTGTATCGCGCACGAGTGATATCGACATCCAACAAGATCTGGCGGCGGCAGCGACTGGATGGCGCACAAGTGACGACAACGGCGACTAAGTGCCGATTGCTTTGGATGGCTCACGAGTGATGGGTGTTAGAATCTGTGACGAGTGGCGACATTGAGAATATGGAGATGGAGGGGTAGACGGAGGGGAAGAGAGAGAGAAAGAAAGGGCAAGTAGTGGAGCGGAAGAACACGAGTTTCAATGAGAAGATTTAGTTGTCTGCTACTTTAAGTAGCGGAGCGGACGAATACTATTTCTTACGGTGTAAGGGGTAATTACGTCAAAAATATCATCCGCTACATAATGTTGCGGACGGACTTAGAAAAAAGGCAAAAAAAAAAGATCTGGGCCGTCCACAAATCGCGCGTGGACGGCCAGATCGCGCTTGCAACTTAACTCCATTTGCTAGCGCGAGCAATGGATCAGCTCCCATATATATATATACTCGTTAATCGTGTTTGACATGCATGTTGATTTAGGATATAAAATTTTCATTAACTCTAATAAAGAAAAAAAAATGAGGGAAGATAGTGGCCATGAAGGAGCAAAATGGATGGGTGAAAATTTAAATCTGGAAAGAAAAGTAGAATAAAAAAAGTTTACGAAGGGTAAACATGAAAAAAAAAAACCTATGAAATATTTTTTTAATTTTAAAAATGATAAATTTTTTCTAGAACAGTCCAATATATATATATATATAGGGAGCTGATCCGTTGAGAGCGCTAGCAAACTGGGTTAAGTTGCTAGCGCGATCTAGCCGTCCATCCTAAAAGAATGGACGACCCAGATTTTTTTTTTCAAAAAGCTGTCAGTCGTCCGCTACATAGTGTAGCGGACAGTTCTTTTTACCATATTGCCCCTCCCACCTTGTCCGCTACACTGTGTAGCGGACGACTTTCTGGTCCTGACATGAGTCAGTCAAAAAGCTATCCGCTACACTGTGTAGCAGACAACTTTTTGACTGACTCATGTCAGTCAAAATACCCTCGAACAGTACTATAGTGCTCGTCCGCTACATTATGTAACGGACAATCCAACAGACAATTATGAGAGAAGGCACATCCGCTACATTATGTAGCGAACTAGTTTTTTGACTTTTTTCCCTCTTTCTCTCATTAATTTTCTGACATTTCTTTTTCTCTCTCCTTTCTCTCATCCGCTACATTATGTAGCAGAGCAGTCTTCTGACTTCTCTCTCTCTCTCTCTCTCTCTCTCTCTCTCTCTCTCTCTCTCTCTCTCTCATTTCTCTCATTAATGTTGACATTTCTTTTTCTCTCTCCTTTCTCTTGTCAATTTTCTCCGTCCTTTCTTTCTGACTTGTGTCTCTTTCTCTCTCTTTTCTCTCACCCACTTTTTTTTCTCCCTCATCCTCATCTCCCCTCCTTTCTTCTCTCTCTTTCTCAAAATCCAACGGGCAATTATCAAAGAGGCACACTCCAATCGTCTGTCAAGTTCGAGATTGAGGATGATGGTGGAAATTGAACCCATTACCACCACCGAAAAATCGACATGGAACTCATCGGTGAAGTTCAGGTAGGGTGAATCGAGACGGAGCTCGTCGGCAAAGTTCTAATAGCTCCAACCTAAGAAAAGATTCGGGTTGTGTATTATCTCAAAGATCTTCGGCATTAACAGATTTGATGGAAAGACAAAGTTTGTGTGTTATGGAAAGACAAATGTCTTGGTTCGAAGCAAACACATCAGCACGCTACATCATGAAGGAAATTTGAACTCAAGCCTGGATCTTGATGCTGCCGGCATATCTAAATGCTATTTATAGAAGAAGTTAATCTCCCAGGTGTATGGTGTGAGATGAAGAGGACATGATTCTCACAACTGATCACCAGGTTACACCATACACCTCCCAAAAGCCACCTCCCAAAAAGTCCACCATGGTCACGGGTAATCACGACGTTTGCCGGTTCATAAAGTAAGCATTCACACTCACATTCACATTTTCAAAGTCCCCCCCGTTTTCATTTTTCACCACCAACGCGACGACCCACCAATACCCATTACTCCCATTTACCCCATTGCTACCGACACCTTCCCCGAATCTAGCTTTGTTTTTAGCGACTGAAATCTGAAAGAGTTTTATTGCTTCTCTTTGTTCGTCCTGGTGCTGTTATTGTTGAAGTCTGCCCACTCTCATAATTGTCTGTTGGATTGAGAGAGAGAGAGAGAGAGAAGAAAGGAGGGGAGAGGAAGATGAGAGAGAAAAAAAAGTGATGAAAGAAAAGAGACAGAAAGAGACACGAGTAGAAAGAAAGGAGATAGAAAAGTGATGAGAGAAAAGAGAGAGAGAGAGAAAGAGAAAAAGTCAAAACATTAATGAGAGAAAGGAGAGAGAAAGAAAAGACTAGTGCCTTATTTGTCCGCTACATAATGTAGCGGACGAGCACTATAGTACTGTACCAGAAAGTCATCCGCTACACAGTGTAGCGGACAAGGTGGGAGGGGCAATATGGTAAAAAGAACCGTCCGCTACACTATGTAGCGGACGACTGACAGCTTTTTGAAAAAAAAAGATCTGGGCCGTCCATTCTTTCAGGATGGACGGCTAGATCGCGCTAGCAACTTAACCCAGTTTGCTAGCGCTCTCAACGGATCAGCTCCCATATATATATATATATATATGGGAGCTAATCCGTTGAGAGCGCTAGCAAAATAGGAGATCTTGCAAACGCGATCTGGCAGTCCATCCTGAAAGATGGATGTCCCAGATCGCGCCTTTTTCGAATACTGTTAGTCGTCCGCGACACTATATCGCGGACGGACTTTTTTACCTTTTTGCCCCTCCGCCCCGTCCGCTAAACTATATCGCGGACGGTTCAAATATTTTTTTTGTTTTTTTTAAGTTCGTCCGCTACATTATATAGCAGATAATTTTTTGATAAAAATAGCCTCCTGTTCCATCCGCTACATTATATAGCGGAGGAGTAGGCAGGCACACATTTGACTTTACATGCGGTTGGTATCAATATTTTTTTCTTTAATACCCTCCGTTACATTATATAGCGGAGGAGTTGGCATGATTTGCTGAAGGGCCCCACCCTATTGTCCTTTCCCTCCCATTCTTCTTCTTCTGTTATCTAGAAACCATTCTTCTTCTTCTTCTTTTGTTCTCCAGAAACATACCTGCGTAAAGATGGGCCACCCCATTGTCCTTTCCCCCCATTCTTCTTCTTCTTTTGCCTTGCCTTCAATTTGCTTCTTACACTCCACTCTTCATACTAATATACACACAGGTACCCATTTACAAATCTAATGTCACATTCCATACTTACTACACACTACACCATTTTGTAACTCTCTAATATACACATACATATACTCATATGCATGTAACCAATTTCTCCAACTCCAACAGCTAGACCCATCATCTTCTCCTTCATTCACTAAATTTTTGTTTCCCTCCAAGCTACTGCCCTTGCTTCATTTTTCTTTCCAAAGCATAATCTTCTCAACCCAAGTCACAGCAAAGCAGCCACTGCCTCACGGCAGTGGCTTGTTATTGTCCAATCTACACACACTGCCTCACGACAGTGGGTCCTTTTCCTGTTAACAGCATACTTGACAGCCTCCCCAAGGCTGTTTCTCTCCAACCTTTGGGCTTCGATACACTTACGCAAGGTCCCCGTACCCAGCCGCACTCCACCATGGCTGCCATCACTCCACGGCCTCACCATGCACCAACATGACACGGCTGAAATTCAGCCTTCCCTTACCCATGCATACCATTTACATTATGTATATATATGTCCACGCACCACTTCCTTTGTGTTACCCACGGCTGCTCTTCGACGTCTCTTCTTCACGGCTGAACAAGATCCATGCTATGAAAATTTGTGTTACATCCAGAACCCATAAAAGAAATCATGGTGAGAGAAAAAAGAGAGAAAGCGTCATAAATTGATGAGAGAGAGAGAGAGAGAGAGAGAGAGAGAGGAAATAGAGTGTGTCAGAAATTGACGAGACAAATGAGAGAGAGAGAGAGAGAGAGAAACATGTCAAAATTTTAATGAGAGAAAGGACTGGAAAAAAAAATAATGCATGCCTACTCCTCCGCTACATAATGTAGCGGATGGAACAGGAGGCTATTTTTTGTCAAAAAATCGTCTGCTACATTATGTAGCGGACGAACTTAAAAAAAACGAAAAAAAATATATGAATCGCCCGCGATACAGTGTAGCGGATGGGACGGAGGGGCAAAAAGATAAACAAGTTCGTCCGCGACATAGTGTCGCGGACGACTAACAGTATTTGAAAAAGGCGCGATCTGGGCCATCCATCTTTCAGGATGGACGGCCAAATCGCCTTTGCAAAATCTCCTATTTTGCTAGCACTGTTTGGCCGTCCGCTATATAATATAGCGGACGATAATTTACGTCCGCTACATTATATAGCGGACCTGCTAGCGCTAGCAATGGATTACGATCCCCATATATATATATATATATATATATATATATATATATATATGGGAGCTGATCCCTTGACAGCGCTGGCAAAATAGGAGATCTTGCCAGCGCGATCTGGCCGCCTATCCTGAAAGATGGACGGTCCAGATCGCGCCTTTTTCGAATATTGTCAGTCGTCCGCGATACAGTATAGCGGACGGACTTTTTTACCTTTTTGCCCTCTGACCCGTCCGCTATACTGTATCGCAGACGGTCCAAATTTTTTTTTTACGTTTTTTTTAAGTTCGTCCGCTATATAATGTAGCGGACAGAGGCCCCATACTTTTTTCTAACTTTTTTCTTTCCTTCTCTGACCACTTTTTCTGACTCTTTCTCTCTCTAAAATATTGTCCGCTACATTATGTAACGGACCATATTTCAGAGAGAATTACTTCGTCCGCTACATTATGTAGCGGACAGAGGCCCCATACTTTTTCTGACTTTTTCTCTTTCATTCTCTGACCAATTTTTCTGACTCTTTTTCTCTCTCTAAAATATCGTCCGCTACATTATGTAGCGGACCATATTTCAGAGAGAATTGATGTTGGTAAACGTAATGGCAATGCTTGTCAGGGTTTTCGGTTACCACATGCAAACTCCAGGTGTTAGCAGGTTCTTCATAATGGAGCAAGGGAACTTGCTCATTTTGACTGTTTATCCATTATCCATTATTTGGTGGCAAGTTCAGTACACTGCAGTTTAACATGCCAAACTGTGAAAAGTTACATTCTGTTTGCCCGCGATCTTCTCTTTCTGATGTCTGTATTATATATGAAACATAATTGTAACTTTGGAACTTTGCAGCGTGAGGACTCGGGTCTTGCAGATTCAAGTACTCTATCTCAGCCTCAGAAAAACAGAGCAATCGTTTTTAGCAAGAAACTTACCCCTTCTGACACAAGCACACACGGAGGATTTTCTGTTCCTAAGCTATATGCTGATGAATGCTTTCCACCTCTGGTTGGTACTTTTGTTGGGCTTCTAATGATAACCACATAATCTCCTCTTATGCTGTTAATAAGGAAAATAATTGCTAATGTTTGAAGCCTGAAGATTTCTCCCTTTTGACTATTTCTTGTGACCTTTTCCTTCAAGCACTTGCAGTAGTCCAAACCTGACAAGATCGGCCTTGCAATGAAAATAGATCAGGTGATTGGTCTGGTGGCGGCAGCGGCCAGATAGAAGAGAGAGAGAGAGCCTCGGGAACTCAAACCCATCAGATCTGGTGCGGTCTTGTGGGCGGTAGTGCTTGGTCTGGGGGCGGCGAAGGCCATAGAGAAGAGAGAGAGAGAGGGCCTCGAGGACTCAAACCCATCAGATCTGGTGCGGTTTTGTGGGCGGTGGTGCTTGGTCTGGGGGCGGCGACGGCCATAGAGAAGAGAGAGAGAGAGAGAGGGCCTCGAGGACTCAAACCCATTCAAACCCATCAGATTTGGTGCTTGGTCTGGTGGTGGCGGCAGCCAGAGCGTAGAGAGAGAAAGCCTCGGCAAGAGAGAAAAACCCATTGAAAGTGAAATGAATGTGTTTCTCTGGTTTACTTTGAAAGTGAAATGAATGGGGGGAAAGGACAATAGGGTGGGGCCCTTCAGCAAATCATGCCCACAGCAAATGTGTGCCTGCCTACTCCTCCGCTACATAATGTAGCGGATGGAACAGGAGGCTATTTTTGTAAAAAAATCGTCCGCTACATTATGTAGCGGACGAACTTAAAAAAAACGTAAAAAAAAAATTTGGACCGTCCGCGATACAGTATAGCGGACGGGTCAGAGGGCAAAAAGGTAAAAAAGTCCGTCCGCTATACTGTATCGCGGACGACTGACAGTATTCGAAAAAGGCGCGATCTGGACCGTCCATCTTTCAGGATGGACGGCCAGATCGCGCTGGCAAGATCTCCTATTTTGCCAGCGCTGTCAAGGGATCAGCTCCCTATATATATATATATATATATATATATATATATATATATATATATATAAAGTTTAAGAAGGGTAAATATGAAAAAAAAACCTATGAAATATTTTTTAATTTTAAAAATGATCAATTTTTCTGAAACAGTCCAATTTATATATATGATCAATTAATTAAGGACGGAAGGAATTATATATAAATATCTAATTACTAAAACTCAAAAGAATCAAGAATCGTTTGAAAAGTTAACTTAGGAAGAATGATGCATATGCTTAAAGTATCTAAAATCAATTTTAAGAATTTGTAACAAGTCAAAAAAGACAATTAGTATAAAACGAGTATCTGACAGCAATGAGATGCGACAATTTACGACAAAGTAACGGACAATTTGAATCTTTTTGGCAAGACTGACTCATGGAAATAGCAAAAATGCCACGAGTGAAAAAGAGGAAATGATAGGATCCTAGCCTCTAACATTATTTCAATGCATCTGTTGCTGCTTCGGACCTTGATCCTGTTGCTGCTTCGGACCTTGATCCTGTTGCTGCTTCTGACCTTAACTCTCTGCCATTGGGAATTTCTTCATCTTGTTACATTGCACATTCTATCGTCAATGGAGAGAAAGATGGATCGCCACTTAGTTGTTGTGACCTGTTTCCTTACCTTTCGCTTAATTACCCTCTTCCCGAGTGTCATCCATCAACACTCTCGGTTGAAGTGCAAGGTCCTGACGACCAAAAGAAAAACAAGTGCAAGGTCTCCTATTACATTTTGTGTTTTTGGGGTGCGGGGCTTAAGGTTTGAGCTAGAAAGTTTAAAAAGCGGGCAAACTTCCTTGACTGCACATAATTTTTGAGACGCAAAAAGGTGTTAGAATCAAAAGTCAATAGTTTGGCTGAAGTCAAAGAGAGAAATCATATGCAGTTCTCGAAGCTTAGTTGAGCTTAATTAGAAATCCCAGCTTCCAAGTAAGGTATTTGGCTGCGAACAATATGTTCAGGTCACTTCAAAATCCAAAGCAATTATTATCAAAAAAAAAAAAAAAAAAAATCCAAAGCAATAGGTGTTGAGTTATACCAAGTCTGGGAGGGAATTCATTTACCAAATTTGGGTCGATCGTGCTCTCAACTGACAAATCTACCACAAGAAACTTTCCTTGGCCCAGCTAATGGGGAGCCAGGATACCAGTGAAAGTTGATTGCCTTCCCTGCCCTTTCCAGTTTCTGAAACAGTAGTCCAGCATTTGTTCCTCTCTGCATTTCTGGGGTACTCTTGGATATTCTCTATGGCACCCCATCATGGTGGTTTCCATATTCAGTTGCTCCTCCTCAGGTAACACCAAAGTCTAAGCTCTGGAAAATTGGCGCTGGTAGTCAGGAAAAATTGGTGGATGTTCATTGGAAGGGCTTTGGAAGCGATGCTAAGAGGAGTATGAGGATTCTATGAAATGTGAGTCCCTAAAACTCACTAGGTTTGATACCGACTCAGACTCTCCAATGGAGGTAAAAGGGAAAGAAATCAAGTGTGATATTACGGAGGGACAAGATGATCACCCAATAGTCCTCTTGATACAAGGGACTCGATGGTCTAACGAAACTTTGCCGGAACTGCCTTCAAGACTTCATGGAAATGTAGAAATATTTGCTTTGTTAGTAGATCCTAAAGGAACATTTTGTTATCTTTGCAGGGCTAGATTTGGTCTTAGGTTGGACGGAATCTGGATACTGTTTTTCTTTACCTCAAAATTCCTACCACCACCTACCAGCATATTGAATCTGACACAACCCGTATCATGAAAGCAAACTCGGGGAATGCATGCGTACCATATGCACAACAAACAAGAGGGTTAAAATCAATCGGAGAAATTCCTGTGCAACTGCCATCGAACGATAATCTGGGGCCAGACAGTTCCTCTGGAAGGGGATTGTTAATGGAGTCAGCAATTGTCTGATCCAAGTTTTGGTGGAAGGTGTTGGACTGGTTACAGAGGATCTCATGCTCCAGCAGTTCCCACCTTTCAGCCAGGTTATCACCGTCAAGCACTCGGATGACTTCTGACATCTTGGGGCGTTCCATCAGGGAATCCTGTGTACACAGCAGACATACCTGGATTAGTTGCTCAACCTCTTCTTCAGCATAATTACCCAGCAGTTCTACATCAACTAGGTTTCCAACTTCTTTTCCTTCCAAAGTACTTTTACCTGATAGTTTCAAACAGTTTAAACAGTTGGTGAGCGAAGGAGGTCTACACTGGGATGATGGATGTTCTGGTTAACTTGCCATCTATCGGTAACTCTACTGGCTAGAAGAACATAACAGAATTTGGACAGCTGAGGCTCCTATGGTTGAAACCAGTAGACTCACAACCATACATTCTGAACACAAAGTTTGCCGTCGTCTGAATTTGAAGATTATTATGTACATGTTTTGTATTCTATAGGAATTTTTTAAAGGGTGAAACTAAATCCACACTTGTTTACTAATTCCACAGACCGATTTTCACTAAGAGTTAGGAAGGTGTCTTTTAGAGTCAAAAAGGGGTGATTTAGCTTCATCCTTTTTAAACTCATCCAAGAAAAGGATTGAAGAAAGTAGGAGAGAGTGAAGATGTATGTGTAACTGATTTTCTTTCTTTTGCAAATTTCACATCTGTTTTTTGAAAAATGCTTAAGGCTTTTTTTTTTTTCTAATAGGGAAGGGACTACAATGAAATTTCTTTCTCAACATCTTGTCCTGGCCATTTTAGCAAGCCACAAACAATTTACAAAGAGATGATCGTAGAACCAAAGGACAAGTAGCATACATACTTGCAGAGAATATGAACTCAAGACGAAGTGCAAGGATTTGAAAAGGCCTGTCAATGAAATATGGCAAATGCTTACCCAATCAAGCAACATAACATCGTCGTTCTTGGCAAGCCGAGCAAGATTAAAAGCTCTCTGTCCAGTTACGAGCTCAAGGAGCATGGCGCCATAACCGTAAACATCAGTTTTCTCTGAACACTTCCCCGTGGAAAGGTACTCGGGAGCAATGTGTCCAATTGTGCCACGTACAGCGGTATCGACATGACTATCCTGGTAGTCCATGAGTTTAGCGATCCAAAAGCCTCCAACAACAGCTTCAAACTCCTCATTCAAAAATATATTTGGAGCTTTGACATCCCGGTTTATTATTTTCGCATCAAGCACGTTAGGTTTGTTATGACCATGCAAATAAGCGAGGCCCCTTGCTGATCCCAGTGCAATCCGCTTCCTTATCTGCCACGTAAGTGAACGCATTGATCCAGATCGCTCTGTAGACATTAGAACACAACGATTGACATTATCCAAAGTTGGGAGAGTTCATGGCTTTGGGTTTAAAAAGTTCACTTATGGTTGTTCAATATTCACATTCTGACCCAATCAAAAATTTACAAGCTTAGTGTGGGAAAAGGTTTTCAAAAACTCGATATAATATGTACGCAAGCTCACTTGAAAAAAATTGAGCGAAGAAAAATTATAAGAACATTTTTACCTCTGTTAATTGTGAGTACGAGAAATACATTTACCTCAATGCTTTTAGGAATCGGCCTCATCCTTACCATGCGAGATACGACTAATAAGAGTATGAAGATCTCCCTTGAACATCTTAGAAACAAGTACACTAACACTGGGTTGAGGAGCGGACTAAGTCGCTAGCTCTCTTTAAGACGGTTAGCATCCCTATAGTATATACTGGAGCAAGGTCTCAATGCGCCGCCTCCATGGTACAAAAACCCCCGATCACCCTATACCCTTCTTTAATTGCCCAACAAAAACATATCAATTGTTCTCATAATTTCAAGACAACACGATCATGAAGGCATAAGCTTTTTAGATATTTATCTTTGTAAAGAGACTTATGGTTAACCCCAAGTGTGGGAGGAACGGCAGGGGCCTTGAGGGATAATCCCAAGGTCGCCAGTTCTAATTTTCATGTCAACGGGTATAAGAATTGCAGTTCTAACCACAGAAAAAAAAAATTGTAAAAAAACATTAGATACATAAATAAAAGTTGCAAAAGGACCAGGTCTTACAAGCTCTAACAGAAAAATAGCCTTCTTATATAAGTTTAATGATAAGCGACACTATTAATTTTTTTATAGAGTGTTATCGTGCAAGTATATATAGTCATAATTATTTGCAATGCACCCTTAAATAAAAAGTGAAATAAAACAAAGTAAAGCTTTTGCTATTTATATATATAAAAAAAATAGTTTTACTGAAATACTCCAAAAGATAGTACTAAGTTTCAGAGCATTCCTGTGTAAGATTCCGGTAAATGCAGATGAATTGGCTGAGATAGTTGGTATTCTAGGGGTGTATTTCCAGTGAAATATTTGGGAGTTTCCTTGATATCAACCAAGCTGAAGTACAAGGATTGCTAAGAGTTGTTGGACAAACTTACCAAGAAGATAACGAGCTGGGCTGTAAGATCATTATCTTATGCTGGAAGATTGCAAATTGCCATATCTATCCTGGTAAGTATGCAAGTCTATTGGTGTACTATCTTTGTACTACCTAAGAGAATTCTTAATCAACTTGAAGGAAGAATAAGAGCGTTTGTGCGGCATGGCAAATATGCTAAATGCACTGGGGCCAAAGTGGCATGGAAAGATCTATGTCTGCCAAAGAAAGAAGGGGGCCTAGGGTTAAAAAGAATGGCTGAATGGAATAATGCAGCTATTTGCAAACACTTATGGGATCTAGCAAAAAGGAAAGAATCCTTTGGGTGAAATGGTGTCATACATATATCATAAAGCAAAGGAACTTGTGGACTTTTAAACCTCCTGTGGAGGTATCATGGACCTGGTGCAAATTGATAAAGATCAGGGAACAATTTAAAACTTTCTTCAGCTATCAAGTGGGCAATGGGAAGGACATTTGGTTATGGTTGCATGGGGATACACTACTTAACAGATTTGGACCAATAATAATGTATGATGCAGGCCTGAACATTAATAGCAGGGCAAGTGATATTATATCTCAAAACTCTTGGAGACTACCTAATATAAGGTCTCATGAGATGCAAGTGTTGGACCAGGTATTGAATAATGTCCCTAGACCAAAGCCTGAAGAAGCAGATAAAGTGATTTGGCAGTTGCACCCAAGTAAGGAATTCACTATACAGTCAGCTTGGAATGGAACTAGAACCAAAGCTCCTGAGGTATATTGGTGGTGGAAATTAGTGTGGTTCACAGGCCATATACCAAGATGTGCTGTGATCTTATGGCTTCTATGCAAAGGTGGAATAAGAACCAAGAACAAACTCAAGGCTTGGAACATTACTCAGGAGGATACTTGTGTCATGTGCAATAAAGAAACTGAGACCACTGATCACCTGTTTGTACAGTGTACATATGCAAAGGAAGTGTGGAAGGAATTGCTTGGCAGACTGAAATGTGCATTGCCTGTGGAGTCTTGGCATTCATTTCTAAAAGAAGCTTGTGCAAAATTCAGGGGGAAGAGCTTGAATGCTAAACTCTGCAAGCTGGTAATAGCTGTCACTATATATGGATTATGGCGAGAAAGGAATATAAGGGTGTTTGATAAACAAAGTACTAACGTGCAGGGCTTTATAAGTGCTATACAACAATGGATCAAGGATCGAATTTATAGCTGGAAAAGAGCAAGAATGACAGAGAGAAACAGGGAAATTTGCCAAATTTGGCAGCTGGATACTCGAAGAATTCTAGAAGAAAATAAGTAGTCATATTGATAAATGTAGACAATTGTACAGTGTAGTGTGATGAAATAATTGTAAATAGCTTTTTGAGCCATAAATGAGATACAAGGACTTTTGACCAAAAAAAAAAAAAAAGATTCCGGTAAAAATAAAAATCGAGAGCAAGCGTAACCACCACAAAGATAGACCCTCTCCAACCCCAAGATACACACACATCCACTCCGTCAAATGGAAGGCGAAAAAGGAGAAGAAGGTAAGGTAAGAATCTCCTTCATGAATGATGATCGAATATATCATCTCAAAATCAATTTCCACTGCAACCACTTTCCCGAAAGAAGTTGCACTGAAGGAAATTGCCCCGAAGGAAAGATGATGATCTTTATCAAGAAGGAAAATGAAGAAAACAGTTCTAAGCGTGGTTTATCCTGTCTTGGTGCTCAGCGTAGGTAGACCTGCTAGTCTGCTATTGTCTGGCCTTGTAAGTGTTTTGCGTTTAGTTTTTCCCGTATTGGTGGCTGTAATGCTATTTCTTTCTGGTCATAAAATTTGGGGGGTTCACTCTGAATTAAGAGGAGAAATGGAAAACAAGGTCAAGAAAGAATAAAGATATGAAGTTGTCAAAAGGGATGCAGTACCTCTTAAACATGACGCAAGACTTCCATTGGCCATAAAGGGATAAACAAGAAACCGTTTTGTCTCTGTCATGCAGTAGCCTATAAAGGGAAGTATATTTGGATGCACAGCCATGCTGATAATTTCTATATGTTTTTGGAACATTAAGGCCCCAACACACTCCATTACTCTTTTTACGGCAACAAAAGAGCCATCAGACAAGCGTCGTTTGTAAACCTTTCCAGACCAACCTCTGCCCAAGATGTTTAACTTGCTAAAATTATCGGTTGCAACTTGTAGCTCGCGTAGATATACCCTCTTGGTTTGTCCAGGAAGATCTTCTGAATCCCCTTCAGCTGCAAGGAAACAACACTAGAGTAACTGATTGCAGCCATTTAGATTATAATGCAGATCCAGCAAGGTGCTGCTAGCACATGTCATACCAACCTTTTATTTCGCGATACGATATAATGATTTATGATGTGTGTAAGCGCGAGTGTCAATCTTATAGAAGAGGAGGGGTTAAGAAGAACCTTTTGCCATCCAATGTCTTCCCATCTACTCAAGCTAGTCAATTCAAAACAAAGAGAAAAAAGATTCATCTGCAGGTCGGATAAACCTTTCTTTTACCAGAAATCAGATGAAACAGCAAGTGCTCTATCTTGTTGCCTTTAAAGCATTCAGTAACATTGCCAACTTCATGATCATGAAGCCAGCTTGTTTGTGTTTGTTACTGCAGATGGAGTAGTACAACTTGCTAGGGATACGGGACAACAAGTAGCCCTTCATGATACCCCAGATAGCAATGCCTAAGGTAAAGGCTACTGAAATTTTTGGGATGTCAATCATTGAAAAACTATGTGAAAATATTCGCGAAAAACTTGGAAAGCATTTGCAACAATGGATAAAGAGAGCAGATTTACCTCGGATCACTCTAGAAGAGCCCAAAAGGAACCGCCACACCCTCCCTATTATTGTCATCTTACTAGGCTTTCTCTGGGACTGCCTGCCGCTTGCATTACCTGACCGTGAAATCTCATCAATCTTCACATTGTGATGACTGGGAGTGCCTGCCGCTGGCATTACCCGACCGTGAAATCTCATCAATCTTCACATTGTGATGACTAGAAGAATCTGTAAGCTCCACTTCAGTGGAAGAATCAGCATTCTCTTGGTTGTCATATGCCCCACCTGTATTTATAGTCTCCCCTTCGCATTTAGATGAATTAGCATTCTCTTGCAATGCCAATGTAAACTCAAGCCAGACCACAACCTCAGCCATGTTAGGGCATTGTTTTGCACGATTATGCAAGCATTGTTCCGCAATTTGCATGAATGCCTTCAAAGAATTCGGCAAGATTTGCCCCCTGATCAGCGTAGGGTCGATAATCTGATCAACTGTATCTTCTTTGATACGCTGTTGGGCCATCCAGCTAGACCTCACTGCTCCTCATTGAGCCTCAAATCCACCGCCGGCCTCCCACACAGTGCTTCAAACAACACCACCCCTATGGCATACACATCCGATTTCGTCGTTAATCCACAGGTCAAGTAATATCTGGATCCAAGTAGCCACGCGTGCCTTTGACATCAGCACTAACATGGGTGCATGACTGATTTACCGGGCCAGTTTTGGACAAACCGAAGTCAGAAATCTTAGCTGCCCAATTCTCATCCAACAAAATGTTTGAGCTCTTCACATCCCGGTGTATGACTCTGCTGGACACCCATACAGTTGTGAAGGTAATCCAATCCACGCACCGCACCTACGCATATCTTGAGGCGTTGCACCCAACATAGAAAAGGATTACTCATTTTACCACCTTTGTATAGATGATTGGCAAAAGTTCCAAGCGCCATATATTCGTAAACTAGAATCATCTCATGGACTTGGTTGCAGTAACCAATCAGAGAGACAGAGATGGCTGAGCCGAAACTTGGAAAGCATCTGAATCTCTGTCCAGAACTCGGGGGCTCCTTGCTGAGATGTGGAATTGAGTCGCTTTATTGCAACCGTAGTCCTCCCATTGTCAATGAGTCCTCTGTACACCTTTCCAAATCCACCCTGCCCAATAATGAGTGCATCCTCGAAGTCGTGGGTCCCGAGCTGAACCTCAGCAAGTGAAAACAGACAGCACAACTGTCCCGATGGCAAGGACGAAGCCCTGTCCTTCTCCACATTGTTTGATTCCTCTAGCTGCCTCAGGTTGTAGACAATTATATTCAGTAAAAGGATTAAAAAGATAGCACCATTTGCAATCTTATTCCTTTAGATGCAGAAACCAACCATGATTTTTGTAACTTAGGCCGTGACATGGGGTTCAAACTTGCCAGACTAGAGTTGAAGCGACGGCAACCGGAAACAATAGCATCATCAATAGGGCAAGAAGGAGTTTGGAGGTTACTCGCAGAGGTGAAAACGAGATGATGGAGGAAGAAGATCGGAATGGCAAAAATAGCTAGTCGAACAAGGAACAACATGATTGCAGAGCCGTCAAGTGCTAACTATACTCCTGATAGAAGAAAGATAACAACAGAAAATGCTTGGAGCTGGAGGAGAAACATAGCTAAGGATGAGATAGAAATCCCTGCAGCAAAAGCACCATTTCTTGACAAGCTGAAGTCCCTGCAGCCAAAGCACCATTTCTTGACAAGCTGTCTGGATTATTAATTAATTAGGACGGCTTGATTTAACTCCCCCGGCCAGCTCGAGTTGACTTGCATAATTGCTAAGATACTTCTCTTCCTCCATTTCATATTTTTTTTCCTGGTTTTGCAAATTGTTTACAATATTGTATGAATATCTAAATACTGAAAATAAAAATAAAAGCTAATTACAATTCAAATAAGTACCAGTTAAAAAGTCAACCTAGCAAGAACAACGCCGATGCTTAAGAGTTCAAAATCAATTTTGAGAATCTGTAGAAGGTTAAACGAGACAATCAGTACGAAATGAGTACTTCACCGCAATAACATGCGACAAATATAGTAATAGACAATTTGAACCTGTCTCGCAAGACTGACTCATGGAAATAGCAAAAATGCCATGAGTGAAAATGAGGAAACGATAGGATCCTAACTTTACCTAAAGATTCGAAAAGAACTTCAATGCATCCGTTACTTCTGACCTTAATTCTCTACCGTATATCGGGAATCCCTCGATCTTGTTACATCGCACATGGATCGCCACTTAGTTCTGCAACCTGTTTGCTTCGCTTTCGTTTAATTACCTTCTTCCCCAATGTCATCCATAAACACTGTGGTTGAAGAGCAAGGTCTGACGTCCAAAAGACAAAGAAGTGCAAGGTCCCCAATGACATTTTTTGTTTTCCAATGGTGGTTTCCAGCAGCAGGCAGGATTGCTGATGAGTGGAACAGCTATTAATAGGTAATTGAGACTCACTTATTTTTCTCAAAAGCGTGAAATGTACCACTTCCGGCCCTAATTCTCCCCCTGCTCTCTAACTTTCTCTTTATAAAAGAATTATCACCGCCGGGGAGAGCTTCTCTCGCCGGAGTTAGAGGCTCACCACCACTGCCTTTCATGCTTTCCTTCTTTCAGATCTTAGCTAGTACAAATCAAGTCTTCCTTTGACCAACACCGCACCGGCGACCTTCACCGCCGCCCCACCCAATGCAAACGCGACGAGTGGGACGGTCGTCGATTTAGGGCGGAGTTACGGGGTTTGTAACTTTGTATCTGATTTTGTGGTCTTGTGCGGGGGGTCTCGGCGATCGGTGTGCAGCTATTATGGTGGTTCGATGGCGGCATCGCGCGTCTCGTTAGCCTGAAACACGATCTGGCCGATCCGTGAGGGAGCCGCGACGGAATATCGGAGGCAAAGCTCACCATAGGAGGTCGCTAGTGGCAGCAGCATGATGGCGGCGTGGGAACTTGGTTGCTGCTTAGTGGTCTGATGCTGCTTGATGGTGGTGGGGGCGGCGGCGGCGTTGGAGTTTGATGGTGGTGGAGGCGTGAGGATGTATGATGTGCTCCCCTGTAACTCGTGACTTTCCTCTCTGCCAGGTCAAATTTCTTGCAGCTGATATGGCGTATATAATCTTGATTTTGTTGCATCAAACGGCATATCGTTCTCGACCTTTTGGCTTTCTGCCATTTTGACTTGTGCCATATAGTTTTTGTGTTCGAGTGCGTCGGTATATGATTATTTGTGTCATCGTTATTTGGGTATGGTTTAGCGAGTTAGACGTTGTTAGATCCTTCTTGGGTTTAGTTGATCGATTGTTTAAAAAGGTTGTGAAGTTAAAAAAGGCCTTAGAATCCTTGTTTATGTTTGTTCGTTTCTTTGCTTAGTGTTTAGACCAGTTATGTAATGTCTGTACCTTATGACTTCTCGTTTGTTTAGTGTTCTTTTTTATGGTTTGGGTTGCGGTTGGGTAGTTTGGTTTCGTTATGGTTGGGGGTGCCTTTTCTTGACTCCATGTTTCTGACTTGATTGGGAGTACCTTGTTCTGACATCAATTCTCCGTTTGCGACTTGGTTGGGGGTGCCTTGGTCTGGCCTCAACACTTCGTTTACGCCTTGGTTAGAAGTGCTTTGTTCTAACCTTAACACTCTGTTTGCGTCTTGTTTTGGGTGAATTTTCTTGACTCCAACATGAGTGTAGTCTCTCCTCTCTTGGTTAAGTATGATGTATGTAGTCTTCACCTTCTCGGGTCGGGTCGAGTCTTGATTAAGCTTTTGTAGTGTTTCAAATAGGTGGGTGGTGGCGGTTTGTCTTTCTTTCGTTGGTGCCATGGCGAGAGGTTATATCTTTGTTGTTGGTGTGTGTTGCAATTCTTAAAAATCCTCAATTGCATTTTTATTTTTTTTTTACCTCTTTTGATATCTTTTTGCTATCGCTTGCTTGGTGGGCGACGAGTTTTGACAATAACTGCCACGTTTTGCAAGACACTTGGTCTAAAGATTGTATCTGATATCATGGTCTTTCTAGACGGGTTCAATGATGGTGTGGTGGTGCTTTAGGATAAGTGTCAGTCAACCTTAGCCTTGATGGGTAGCCTACTGTCACGGACCGAACTTCTCTAAGTCGAAACCGTGCGGCACTTAGCTAGATCAAGCCCCCGCTTGCTCGGCTAAGTCAGCCTAACCGTAGAGCTGGGCGAAGTTGGAAACAAATATGCAGCGGAACACAAGAGATTTGGGGAAAGAATTCCCAACACACTACTTGGAGAAAGCTTGAATACAAAGATGTATTGGATATGTCTTCGATGATTTGGCCAAGTGAGGCCTTGGCTTTATATACTACTCCACTTCCTCAACGGACGGTGGAGATACATTCGATCCTACGGATCCTATTATGCTAGAATACTTTCCTATTCTAGAATATTCACACATGTTACACATTTTACACATGTTCCACATTTTACACATGTTCCAAATAGAATAGAGAAGTCTGGAACCTTCCGGAAGCCTTGCCTTCTAACTGCCAAGTAAGCGTCCACGAAGCGTCCCATAAGCGCCTAATGAGCGCCCGCATGGCGTAACCTCTAAAAATCAGCCTCCTTAGCAAACGGTCCGTGACACTACGGTTATCTCCTGCGCAGTATTCGTGCTTATTGTCTCTTACAAAGATCCTTGGCTACATGAGTAACATGGGGACATGGGGTTGATACCATTGAGAGTGGTGTAATGAGCACGTGCAAAAGACGGTAGATATAGCAAGTTAAGGAGGGTTGCCTTAATTATATTGAGCAAAGGAAAGGAAGAAAAGAGAAAAAAAAAAAGATAAAGGGATGAAAAAGAACTTATGTGGCCGTGATCATTGCATCTTGCAAAATAATACGGAGTACATTTGAGTCTCAGGTCATCCAAAATTGTTTTAAAAAAAAAATATTATCCTTTTTATTAAAATAACTTACTCTTGACCCACCTGGTTATGTTCATGGTATTACTGTCAAATTTATTACTTTGGATCCATCCAAGCGAATTATAACTAGGTATAACTACCTCGCCATGTAAATTAAATCAAATAGCCAAGACGACTTCTAAACCATTAGTTTGTTTATGAAAGAGGAGTTCTAAAAAGTAGATTAAGTTTCTTGGTGTAACATATGCTTTGTCCAGAGAATCTTGTTTGCTCTTATAAGTGATTTTCTCATATTGGTAATACAATGTTTTTACTATTTAACCAAAAAAAAACAAGATACAATCATCATTGCTGTTAATCAGCTGTTGTGAATGCTTAACCAAGCTTTCAAAGGCAAAAGGGAGAGAATTAGAGTGAGATGCCATATATTATCTGTCCCCCAGGGGTTATCCTCATCTTATAATTGGTTCTACTTATTTTCATCACAATATTTTCACCATTTAACCACAAAAAACAAGATTCTTACGTGGTGTAAATGATTCACCGTCAACAAAACAGAGGATCATATGCGAGAAAATGAATTCGTAACATGATCACAGTTGATACTTTTAATCTACAAAACAATCTCCGAGCTAACCATGCTTGGACACACCATACACAAGTGAGCTACATTACGCTTCAAGTGAAGTGGCCACCAATAGTGACAGGATGACAGTTAATTTGACTGGCTCTCATTCTTCACGTCTATTTGGCGTAATCTATATTGCACTAACTTTTCTCAGAGCCTCCAAGACCTCTTCCATTGATGGCCGGGCTTCAGGGTCATACGCCAGACATGATTGTGCAAGTAAAGTTACTTGGAAGGATCCACGTGAAGGATACTCATCTTTCAGGCGTGCATCCATTATCATCTTGTGCCTTCTCTTATGGGTTAAGAAAGGCCAAACCCAACTCACCAAATTGATTTCACGAAACGGTCGACTCCTATCATACACCCGGCTGACCAAATTGTTTTCACGAAACGGTCGACTCCTATCATACACCGGCCTGCCTGTCAGTAGTTGCAGCAAGACCACTCCGAAACCGTAGACGTCACTCTTTACAGTCAAATCATCCATATTACCTGCCCAGTTTGGAGAATGTGAATCGTAATGGTCTCCTACTCAGTATCAATATTAATCAATCAATATCAATCAACTATTATCAATATCAATCAATCAATATATAAAAGGCGGGTTTGGCTCTGGAATTGTACCAAATCAATATCAATATATAAATAAATAAATAACAAGAGATATAAAAGACGAGTTTGGCTCTGGAATTGTGCCAAATGCCATTCTCTTATTTAAATTGGACATTTTACCTAATTCAGTAATTTAATTTTGTAATCATAACTATAAGAAAGTGAAACAAACTGTACATCTAATCAAGAATAAACATTTGGTGAACAAAAAAAATGAATCATTTAATTTAGTAATCACAATTACAAGAAAGTCGAATGAATTACATCTAACCGGGAATAAATATTGAACCATAAAACAATAGAAAAGCCTTCGGACTCCTCATTTGAGAAGCAAACATATCTTTGCTTTACTAAATATCTATATCTAACTTCTTATTTAAATATGACATTTCGTCGAATTCAGTAATTTAATTTGGTAATCATAATTGTAAGAAAGTTGAACGAACCATATATCTAATCGGAAATAAACATTCATTGGGTAAAGCATTGAATCATTTAATTTAGGAATCACAAGTACAAGAGAGTGGGATGAACAATAAATCTAACGGGGAATAAACATTGAACAATAAACCAATAAAAAAAACCTTTGGACCCTAATTTGACAAGCAAACATATCTTTGGTTTATTTAATATCTATATATCCATGAAAGGCTTACCGGAATTTACAAGATAGATGACTTCAATTCAGTGTCCCATACAAATACAGAACCTCTTAAAAGTATAAAGGTATCTTCTTTCACCAACTCTCTATTTTTCTTCGCCTTTCCTTTATCTCTAAAAGTCTCGCATAGACTGAAAGCTTTATATAGTAACTTAAGAGGCGCATTTTAGGGTGAAAGGTCCAATTTTAACGTTTTTTGTTGATGAACTGAAAGCTAACTTAAGCGCATCCGATACTAGAAGCATGATTTAGTTAGACTAACATTGAACGGGTTTACAAAAGCCAACTGGATTTCTAACGTGCGGTGGCATGCTTGCTGGAGTTCATTACTATTGTAAACAAATTGCTTCTGCTGTCTTTTCGTCATTAAGGGATTTCACTAAGCTGTGCCAAATCTTCATCAAAATTTTATTTTACTCAAGTTAAGGTCTTTTCATAACGTGTCTTTATTTTATACATTTGATTAGTCAGATGTTAACTGAAAGAGGAATGTATATCAAACCAGAACGAATAAAAGTTATAGGGACAGTGCAGCCACACGCACTGCACGGGCCCATTAGCTAGTATATTCGTGGCAAACCTGTGCGACATTCCGTTCGATTAATGGCATTTTGGTCGTTTCACCACAAATTAACTTGAAAAGGCATATTTGGGCCACGTCCAAACCTCTAATGGATAGGTACACATTTCTAATTGCTTTAGTTCTTTATTATAACAGAAACAACACTAAGATCCAAGCGTAGACTAAAAGATAGACCTAGCACAGACGAGGTACTCGAAAAGTGTTATACATGCATGCATATGTTTTCCTAGAGAGAATTAAGTCAGTTTCAACAAGATAAGCTTTGTGAATATGTGGTAAGGGGCATACCTATGCCAACCAAGGCAAAATGATTCCTCACCGTATGAACAATTAATATACAGAGCTGCATCCTTAGACCTAAACTTAAAGATAGGAACAGCCATTGATGCAAATTGGGAAGGCTAAGCAGTTATAAGGGTTCGTTATACCATGTCCTAAAAACAATCTCAAGCTCGTAAAAACCTTCACTTAAGTTGCCTAGTTTCTCTCCTATATGTACTTCCTGCTATGATTCTATTGCAATACAATCTCACATAACAAGAAGCTCTTAAGCAATACCGAAAATAATTGATTATCAAACCTACGCAAACCCAAGCATACTTTTCATTGCAATAGCACGAGACTGGAACTCATATCTCGCTGTGAGGTGTGTTCACTTGACAACCTCCTTGGTATCATGGTTCACCTCTATTGCTTAGAGATAGAAAAACGATTGTGTAGTTTCCCTATATTCGATGTTTTGCTACTTTCTAACAACACTCATATTAGAATTTCTAATAGCATAATAAATGTGCTCATAATTATTCTTCTTGGCTATTTTACATCAACTTGAACTTGTCTTCTGAAGGGTTTGTCGTCATACTTCATCCAATAGTATCCTCTTCAGTTCAAATACGACAACTACTGCCATCTTACATAAATAAGCATGATTAGGTGCCACTTACAAATAAAAGAAAGAAATTGGAGAACTTACCATTGTATTCGGGAACCCAGAAATGTATCGGCAAAGCACTCGGGTGGTAATAACCAGTCATATCAGGAATTTCATTGCTGTTTACCAAATCTATTCCAAAACCAATAAGCTTTGGATTAAAATCCTGAAAAGAAATTTGAAGAGAGCAAGGCAATAAGCAGTGGACTTACACCAAATTGAGAAATATGGGTTCTTTAAGTATAAATATATCATGAAAGATGTCAATATACCCCATCCAACAATATCTTAGACGCCGTAAAGCTTAAGTACATGACCTGGTTCTCTGTTGCGTGCAAAAAAGCAAGGGCTTCAGCAGCTTCAATTGCTATTTTAAGCCGTGTAACCCATGGAAGTGGTTGCGCACCTTCTGCAAATGCAATTATATATCGCTCACATAGTTCAATTTTAAACAAGTATCAGAAACTTTTGCAAGTACCGCTTACTTGTAGAAAGACAGCTATCTAAGCTTCCGTTCTGCATGAATTCATACATAAGAAATAGTTCGTTCCGTACCAAACAGTATCCAAAGTGCTTGACAAGATTGGGATGACTAAATTTTGCTAGGAATGCCTCCAACGACTGCACAAATTTGCGATAAATGTTGAAAAAGATAACTAGCTAAAGCCACATTCTATTACTAGTGTATGTTCTGGTGTTACGTGTTTCTCAAATCATTAAACCATTCTTGTAAATAGTGTCTCTAACATTCCAGATTGTTTTAACATTCTTTTTCATAGTTATATCTCCATAAGTAGTGTATTGTGTAAAGATTCCTTTCTGTTTTGTGACAACGAAATGCTTGTGTGATTCTGCTGTATGGATAGTTCATGCTTTTATACCTAACATTTCCTGTGAAACAACAGCTGTCTTTCCTTCTTGTAAAATATGAATGAAGTCCAGCATTTGAAAAAGTTGCGTTATGGTTTGCCCCTAATAAAATTGGTCAATCTTGGGTCTTGATTAAACTTTCTCCAGTAACATAAGCACATAGTATATATGAAAGCAACTTGGCATCAGGCCTAGGCAACTGAATGATCGAATTCTGGTCACACGATCATGGTATTGGCTATGACACCACTTCAAACTGCACGTACAAACCCACATGGGGTTTAGGGTTGGTTTGTTTGTTTTTTTTTTTTTTTTTCGGCCCGGGGAGGGGGGGGTGTTGGGTTGTTTAAGGAACAAACACACAAACAGAGTTAATTGCATTATCCCTTAAAATGCTGGGCTTTCCCTGACCTTATAACTTGCATAAAGGAAAAAGCTGTAGGGCAGAGTTCATGCGCTCATCCTGTATAATTCTATTTTATACTAACAAGGATTGCAGCTATATATTTTCTCTCCCTCTCAAGCAAAATACAAGTTTTCACTAGGGATGCTTTACATCCAAAACTGGTGTACTTCTGTGACACTCACTGTACTTGGTAGAGGTTGAAGAAAAAGGAAATTTGGTCAAAAAGTCATCTCTAAAGCACTTAAAAGCGGTGCGAAAACGTTTCCTTGTCTCTCGCAAATTCAGAATGTGCTAAAGAGTGTGAATGGAAAATAGCAATATCAAAAGCAACACAGTCAAGCTACAACGAAGAAAAGGGCGGCCCAGTGCATGAGACTTCCCCAGTTGCGGGGATCTAGAGAGGGTGGATGTATGCAGTCTTCCCCCACTTTCTTGGAGATGTTGTTTCTTGTCTCAAACCTGTTACCTTCAGGTCACAATGGAGCAACCTTACAGTTTTGCCAAACCTCACCCTCTTGGTCAAGCAACAAGGAAGAGAGTTTTGAATAGCTAGTGTCAGAAATTTCTAGATAAATGATTTTAGGACAATAAGCACAAAAGAAAAAGTTCTAAGTTAAAGATGCTTCACAAAACTGCATCACCAGGAATCTCATATACTAGTTGTAAAAGGCACACACACATCACATAGGACTACCAAGATATTCACTTTATGAAGCAGCCATTGATATAGCTGTGGGACTACCTAGATCTTCAACTGTACCAAAAGTTGACGACAGCTCTAACCTCTTTGTGCATCTGGTCCAAGCAAATCAAGCATATCATATTCTACTATCACGTTGAATCATACGAACACACAGACAAACACCACACATACTGTTATACGCACAAAAATATATGCACCCTAGACATGACTTATAAACAGCATTCTTACGTGTGTTTTACAAATCATTTCCTATTCAAGCACCTAGGAAGACAAACAGTCGGTTCTTCTAAGACTCGAAGATCTTTCTTAGAAAAAATCCGTTTTTCTACACTCTTTCAAAATCAGGGTGGAGGATGGCAAGTACTGAAGTAAATTACCTGATCTTTTTGAACGCCTAGAAGGTCTTGACTCGCTAAATAGATACACTCAACTGTAACAGCCATGCCGATGCCAGCCTTTGACCGGGCATATGTCTTCTTATCGACCCAAAACGCTTTTCCTGCCTCAAATACAGAGTTCCCCGCAGCAATTTTCAATTCAGCAAAGGTGAATACTTTCACCTTTTGAGTCACATTTTCGCCACTAGGAGGAATTTCCTGGTCAATATCTCCATCTTTGTTTGGTGACGCACTTTTATTGCCGCTTTTAACGGTCTTTGCTCTGACTGAGATAAGGCAGGAAAACATGAAGTCGTCACATTATGAGAAGCATATACTTGTCGAATTCTTTTCATAAGCAAGAAACTTAACAGAAAAAGTCCCATAAGGGGGGGAACCCACATACAATTGAAGCCCAAAGCACCAAGGAGGCGCTCTGGTTAAACCACAAACCGCATTACATAGATGAAGCTATGCTCAAATCATCTAAAAAAACTAGAATAGCATCAGAAAATCAAACACCATTACACAGCTGAAGCTATTCTTAAATCATCTAAAAAGACTAGAAAAGCAACAGAAGATCCTGTAAATTCCTCCTTGACCCAAGAGAAAAGGCGGATCACAAAAGAAGAATGCTGCCATCAGAAAAGACTCTCCAAACAAGCAAAAGCTCTCAACTTTTCCCTCCAAATGCATCAATTTATCCATGAAGGTACTAACCTCTGCTCATTAGAACTACTCTTTGGAACCTTTGCCTTATTCCCTCCAAATCAAATTCTAAACTGATCTCAGCAAGTCAGCATCAACCACATCATTACGAAAGTAGCAAAATGCAAACACGAGAAACTTCTCGCAATCTCACAATGGAGAAGGTAACGATCAATTGATTCCCCATCCTTTTTATACATATGACACCAACAAATGAAAGTTTTGTTCACCGCAGATTATCAGCAGTCAATATAGCACCATGTAGGGCAGACCACACAAGAAAGGCCATCGTTTGAGGGCATCAACACGCCAAATACATCTCCAAGGAAAACACACTCTAGCCCTCTCCCTCAACATAGATAAAAGGATCAAACAGAAAAAATTCCGTTGCTATCCGGCCACCATCAGAGCATATCATCAGGTATGGTAAAAGCATCTCTATACATGTAGGACATCCACCAACCGACTCACGGCTTCAAGTTGCCAATCATGAAAATCCCTTCTAAGATGCAGGTTCCAGCCACCTTCCCCATCTGAAAAGGTCAATTCACCAGAAACAGTAGCCTCCTTATTCATGGTCAATCAAATACCTGTGGAAACGAACACTCAAAAATTCCACCCCACATCAACAATCTAACAAAAATCGGCCGCTTGCTAATATCCACCACAAAAGAAATATTTTCCTTTTAACTCTTGCCACCCAGTAGCTATAAATCTCCACACGACACTGTGACACCAAAACTTGATCTAAAAGGCGGAGAAATCCACCCAGAAGAATCATTACGAAATCTACGATCCACCACCTTCCTTGACAAAAGAGTCTTCCTCTCTCAGAAATATCCAAAACCATTTGTTTAAAAGAGCCTGACTAAGGACCCACAAATTTTTCACATCCAACCCAACTTCTGAAATTGGAGAGCAAAGTATTTAAACCATTCCTCATTTCCCTGCCAAAGGAATTCCATCCTAAGCTTATCAAGTCTCTCCTAAACAGGAACAGGAATAGGGAGAAGAGACATAACGTAAGTAGGGAGGCTACAAAGAGAGCTCTTAATAAGTTTAAGCCTTCTCCCTTTAGAAGGTATTAAGGAGGCTTCTTCCGAATTGATTTCTCCACATCGCATTTCTAATTTGGTAAAAGGGAGGCTACTTTATAAAAATAGAGGGAATGCTTACAATAATGCGTTGGACTGTACCAATCAAACAGATATGAAAGGATTTGATAGTACCTGACGTTGTTCCTAAGAAATACCGCTGCACCTTCCTTGTGAAATTCATCTTGGCAGGCTTGACAATTTTAGAAGAGTCCTTTCCTTCCTGCATTGCCAACGCAAACTCAAGACGCACCACGATCTCAGCCATCGTGGGTCGTTTCCTAGGAATATTACGCAAGCATTCGACCGCAATCTGCACAAACTCCATCAAACAATCCTGCTTAATTTCCTCCTTCACACTGGGATCAATAATCTCATCCACCGTTCCTTCTCCAATACAATACTGCGCCCACCCGGCCAGACCCCATTGCTCCTCATCCCCACTCAAATCCACCGCCGGCCTCCCACACAGCGCCTCAAGCATCACCACCCCAAACGCGTACACGTCTGATTTCCTCGTCAGTCTGCGGGTCAAGTAGTACTCAGGGTCCAAATACCCGAACGTTCCTTTGACGTCGGTGCTCACATGGGAGTAGGCCTGGTCTTCTGGACCTAATTTGGACAACCCAAAGTCCGATATCTTGGCGTCCCAATTATGATCCAGCAAGATGTTGGAGCTCTTCACGTCGCGGTGTATCGCCTTGTCTGGCTGGATGCTCGTGCCTGTGTGGAGGTAGTCCAGCCCACGCGCCGCGTCAATGCAGATCCTGAGACGCCGTAGCCACGGGAGCGGCGCACTGTAATTCTTCCCCGATCTGTGCAAGTGATCGGCAAAGTTTCCCCGCGGCATGTACTCGTAAACGAGGACCATCTCGTCCGGCTCTTCGCAGTAGCCGATTAGCGAGACGAGGTACGGGTAGCGGAACCTGGAGAGCATCTCGATTTCCGTCCGGAACTCTCGGGCTCCTTGGCGGGAGCCGGGGTTCAACCGCTTCACGGCGACGGTCATGCTCTCGCCATCGGAGATTGAGCCTTTGTACACTTTTCCGAACCCGCCTAGACCGATGACAAGTTCGTCGGAGAAGTTGTCGGTCGCCGATTGGATGTCGGCGAGTGAGAATCGGCGGCACGATGAGGAAGACGTAGACGGCGAGCCGTCGCAGTCACTCATGTTATGAAGGGAGACACACTGCTACACAACTAGTGGTAGTGAACTTACTGGTGGACTGTGGTGGCGGCTGCGAATGTCCGGAATTTCCTTTTTCGACAGATTCCTGCGACACGGTGTAATTTTGTGATGGTTAGAGTGATGAGGCGTGTTATTTTATGACCAATAAAAATTTTACACATATTTAATTAAATTTTAATTAATATTATAAAAATTCTAAAAAATAAGATTTAAAATTTTAAAAGGCAAGATACCAACCAATTCCAAATGCATATATTAAGATGACAGCTTTACACAAATATCTTATGTGATGAAAGAATTCATTAATTGACTATTAGAGAATTCTTTTTTACCATCGAAAAAAAGAAAAAAAAAAGATACTTTTGAAGAATATAGCTTGTATTCTTTTTATTGACAAAAGTCAAGTAATATAGTGAACTAAATGTACACTCTTGTATTACACACAAAGGAAAAGACAATTTAATGTACCAAATAAATTCAAGAGTGGATCGCGTAACTGAGATATCCTTGTGATTAATAATGAAAAAAAAAATCCACATTCTTGGTAACAAAATTGTGATACACGTGTTAAAGAAATTTGTGATATTTATGTAAAAGGGGAATATTTTATGATATATTTAATATCCTAGATAGTTGGGATCATTGGTCCTCAACGGTGTTTTTTATTTGAAAGGGTACTTATTGTACAGATCGGTTATTCGTCGTATCAGATATTCACGTGACAATTTGTCCCCAACATCGGACTAAATCGCAAGTGTGCCTCTAACTGATGGAGGGAGTGTAGATGATCTACACGTCCTTTTTTAGCATAGAAATATTTTTGCTTGTGCAAATATTCTGTCGATATGTTTACTATTAGATGAAAATGTTGTGGGTGTGCTTATGAACTCTGTTACACCACCTTTTAAGTGGCCAAGACTTTGGACTTTGTTGCGCATATGAGTCTATTGTCTCTAGATTTGTCTCTGAAACCTTGACTCTTAAATTTAAATGGATGAATAATTGTCACCGTTGCCTTTTGATATATTATGGATGGATATGCTAACAAAGCATTCTTATTTCGTAAACTAGAATTGGTGGAAGCTACTTTCACCTTATTTACGTTATGTTATTTCTTTTGTTGTTATAAATGAATGAGGATGACATTGTTGTACTAGCTGAGAAAGGAAGTGGGGACTTGCTAGATAATTAAGCTCTAATATCGGTGTTCAGGTTCGGTTGCACATCAATTTATTAGAATTAGCGTCTTGAGCTTTGTCGTTTTTAATTTTTCTTGTTTCTTTGATCAAGGCTTATGTAATTTGGATAATGGTTCTTAGATTCGTTGCATTTCCGCATCTAAGATCAGCTTCATAAGTATTGGAATGGTTATGTTAATGGTAGATAATACGATTGCAATCAAATGTTAGTTTCAAACTCAATATCATGTTTCTGGTCCTTCACTTTTTAGATATTACATTATTATTACTAGCTAAGGAACCCGTGCAACGCACGGGGCGCTCTCTAATTTCTCAAATATTGTCTAATATTTATTTCTATATATAGATATTTTACAACTGTTAATTTCCCAAACTTTCTAAAAATATTTTTTAAAATGTGTTTTTATTGATTATTTATAACTGTTATTGTTTAAACTGCGGGCAAGAAATTTACTATATAGAAAATTGCATTTGAATAGAATTTTTAAAAAATTAGCATTATAAAAGCATACCTTAATAACAAAAGTAGAATGTATGATTTAATATGATCAGTTCTTACTCACAAATAAGATGTGGACGTTACAATTAAAAGAAAACCATCTTATGGACTTAGGATGCCTTTTCATTAACGTTTACCGACGACATATGGCAACATTCTCGTACTACTATTTAACTGAATTTAATGTTTGGAGTTTTGTAGATATAATCGCTAGTATGTATCAATGATATATCCGGAACCAATATGATTAAAAAAAAGTCAGTTATTTGTACCATCACTTCTAGTTTTTTGTGAGTTTAATCTAGTAAAGAGTATTATAACTTATTTACTGTTGGTGTATATGAACCTCAATTTTCCTATAAGCATAAATGTCAAATTCACTCACCTTCTTTCTTCATGAGAAACTCTTTGTGTGTGTTATTTGTCCCGTGCATAATGAAAATGAAAAATAGCATTGAAAATATTTCTATCTATACATAACTTATTAAAATTTTGCTACCATGACTTAATAAAAATACCATTGGAATGTTAGATTAGTGTAGCCAGGTGCTAGAAAGTTGTTAACCACAAAAACATCGTCTTGCCTAATTAACGAAACTTTAAGGAATCAAAATGTGAGACCAAAATCAAAATCGAAAGATAAAATTCATTCTGGGGAAAAAAATTTACTACTTCTAGTCCTGGATATAGTTTATGTATCTTCAAGTTGCTGGTAGAACTAACCTAAAATCATTATGTTTTTATTTAAGTTCATCGCTTGTCTGCATAAGATTCTCAGCATAACCCGTCCACGAATACTACACTAACACTACCTCCAAATACCTTAATTAGCGCTATCATTGCCACTACAAATGCAGTTACCTTCACCATAGTCATAACTTTTGCTCATTAGTGCACTGTTTCTATCGTCAGCTTTTTTAGGGTTATCACTTGTTCAATCCAGATTTAGATCATAACTTATCAATCAGTACTGTAATGTACATCAATATTACCTCAAAACACCTTAGTGCTACCACTACAACAACACTAACAACAACCATCGCCTCTTGCACTATGACCATTTAGTTATGACTATCACAAGCATCAACATACTACACGCCAACACCGCTACAACCACATGTTGTCACTACATAATCCAAATCTCATTACCAACACTCCAATTCTACCACAACAATTATCAATATCGTAATTAGTATGGCTGATCACTCACATAATTGTATATATTACCACCCTCTCACTCTCATATCTAGAACCGACATTTCGGTTATACCATTACCACCATGGGGCCACCCAGGCTTCTCCCTTTTTGTAGTTGTTTATGAAAGGTAAAGAATTGTTATAACTAATTTATCTTTTCGTCTCTTTTATTCTACAAACTTATTTTTAGCTTGTCACAAATTATTCTTCAGTCGATTTTAATTTTTTTCTTGGAGATCCAATATAATTGGTTCTGAATATTTTGTTAATATTGTGCATAACATATTAGATTTTAAGAAGATTGGAAGATTGGTGTAAAAGATGAAAGTTACAATAAAGCTTATTGAGAAAAAGATTTCTTTAAAAAGGAAAAAAAAACACCAAAACAAATAGGATGATCTTTTGCATAACTAAAAGATCGAGGTAAAAACGAAAATATACGCTATGAAAAGCTTACCTTTTAATTTGTAAAGATTAATCATTAATTTCATACATGATTTTCGTTGTTTACATTTGCGATATTTTATTTCATTTATTTTAAGTGTTTTTAAGAAGTTAGTAGTCCAAAATGAAGCCTTTTTGAATTATGTAAAGCTTTAAAAGAAGTAGATTTGGTTTTTTAATTTTATAACATTTACAAAAGTCGGGCCAATGATCATACTAAAGAATTAGTAAGTAGGGTATGATCTTCGTATTTTACATTTTTGAGATTTTAAAATTTTATTTTAAAGTACTTTCGAGGTTTTAATAATCCAAATTAAGGTCTAATGTATAAGTATATTGATTAGGTAGAGTTTTAGAAGGTGTATAATTAGTTTCTTAGTTTTATAAAGTTTAAAAAAATTGCATAAATTATACCTACGAATTTTTAATAATGAATTAAAGTAAAGAGTTAAATAGAGTAGAAAAAGAAAAAAAATACCAAAACAAATAGGAT
This sequence comes from Escallonia rubra, assembly GCA_033065855.1. Taxonomy (NCBI): domain Eukaryota; kingdom Viridiplantae; phylum Streptophyta; class Magnoliopsida; order Escalloniales; family Escalloniaceae; genus Escallonia; species Escallonia rubra. The sequence goes on along the minus strand of JAVXUO010001909.1, from coordinate 167,407 downwards.
TCTTGAATCTTGGACTCTAAATAAAGAGACCAACTAAGTTAAGGGACTATCACATAAAAAGTTGAAGTAGGTAGAGTTTTAGAAGGTGTATGATTAGTTTCTTTGTTTTATAAAGTTTAAAAATATTGCATAAATTATACTTACAAATTTTTAATAATAAATTATAGTAAATAGTTAAATGGAAAAGTCGGGCCAATGATCATACTAAAAAATTAGTAAGTAGGGTATGATTTTCGTAAGTGTTTTTAAGAAGTTAGTAGTCCAAAATAAAGCCTTTTTGAATTATGTAGAGCTTTAAAAGAAGTAGAATTAATTTTTTAATTTTATAAGATTTACAAAAGTCGGGCCAATGATCATACTAAAGAATTAGTAAGTAGGGTATGATCTTCGTATTTTACATGTTTGAGATTTTAAAATTTTATTTTAAAGTACTTTTGAGGTTTTAATAATCAAAATTAAGGTCTAATGTATAAGTATATTGATTAGATAGAGTTTTAGAAGGTGTATAATTAGTTTCTTAGTTTTATAAAGTTTAAAAAAATTGCATAAATTATACCTACGAATTTTTAATAATGAATTAAAGTAAAGAGTTAAATAGAGTAGAAAAAGAAAAAAAATACCAAAACAAATAGGATTCTTGAATCTTGGACTCTATATAAAGAGACCAACTAAGTTAGGGGACTATCACATGAAAAATTGAAGTAGGTAGAGTTTTAGAAGGTGTATAATTAGTTTCTTTGTTTTATAAAGTTTAAAAATATTGCATAAATTATACTTACAAATTTTTAATAATAAATTATAGTAAATAGTTAAATAGAAAAGTCGGGCCAATGATCATACTAAAAAATTAGTAAGTAGGGTATGATTTTCGTAAGTGTTTTTAAGAAGTTAGTAGTCCAAAATAAAGCCTTTTTGAATTATGTAGAGCTTTAAAAGAAGTAGAATTGATTTTTTAATTTTATAAGATTTACAAAAGTCGGGCCAATGATCATACTAAAGAATTAGTAAGTAGGGTATGATCTTCGTATTTTACATTTTTGAGATTTTAAAATTTTATTTTAAAGTACTTTTGAGGTTTTAATAATCACAATTAAGGTCTAATGTATAAGTATATTGATTAGGTAGAGTTTTAGAAGGTGTATAATTAGTTTTTTAGTTTTATAAAGTTTAAAAAAATTGCATAAATTATACCTACGAATTTTTAACAATTAATTAAACTAAAAAGTTAAATAGAGTAGAAAAAGAAAAAAATACCAAAACAAATAGGATTCTTAAATCTTGGACTCTAAATAAAGAGACCAACTAAGTTAGGGGACTATCACATGAAAAATTGAAGTAGGTAGAGTTTTAGAAGGTGTATAATTAGTTTCTTTGTTTTATAAAGTTTAAAAATATTGCATAAATTATACTTACAAATTTTTAATAATAAATTATAGTAAATAGTTAAATAGAAAAGTCGGGCCAATGATCATACTAAAAAATTAGTAAGTAGGGTATGATTTTCGTAAGTGTTTTTAAGAAGTTAGTAGTCCAAAATAAAGCCTTTTTGAATTATGTAGAGCTTTAAAAGAAGTAGAATTGATTTTTTAATTTTATAAGATTTACAAAAGTCGGGCCAATGATCATACTAAAGAATTAGTAAGTAGGGTATGATCTTCGTATTTTACATTTTTGAGATTTTAAAATTTTATTTTAAAGTACTTTTGAGGTTTTAATAATCAAAATTAAGGTCTAATGTATAAGTATATTGATTAGGTAGAGTTTTAGAAGGTGTATAATTAGTTTCTTAGTTTTATAAAGTTTAAAAAAATTGCATAAATTATACCTACGAATTTTTAACAATTAATTAAACTAAAGCGTTAAAAAGAGTAGAAAAAGAAAAAAAATACCAAAACAAATAGGATTCTTGAATCTTGGACTCTAAATAAAGAGACCAACTAAGTTAGGGGACTATCACATGAAAAGTTGAAGTAGGTAGAGTTTTAGAAGATGTATAATTAGTTTCTTAGTTTTATAAAGTTTAAAAATATTGCATAAATTATACTTACAAATTTTTAATAATAAATTATAGTAAATAGTTAAATAGAAAAGTCGGGCCAATGATCATACTAAAAAATTAGTAAGTAGGGTATGATTTTCGTATTTTACATTTTTGAGATTTTATATTGTTATTTTAAAGTACTTTTGAGGTTTCAATAATCAAAATTAAGGCCTAATGTATAAGTATATTGATTAGGTAGAGTTTTAGAAGGTGTATAATTAGTTTCTTAGTTTTATAAAGTTTAAAAATATTGCATAAATTATACCTACGGATTTTTTAATAATAAATTATAGTATAGAGTTAAATAGAGTAGAAAAAGAAAAGAATACCAAAACAAATAGGATTCTTGAATTTTATACATCTAATTGAAAAGAGTTGGACTCTAAATAAAGAGACCAACTAAGTTAGGGGACTACCACATGCAAAGTTGAAGCTTACGTGTCAGAAGGAGAATGCTCTTAAAAAATCCTACTTGTCGCAAATATAGAGTTCCAAAAATCCTACGTGTCGCAATTTTAAGCGAAGGTTTCAGCTTTTTATATATACTAGTCTAGTAACCCGGGCAAGGCCCGGGTCGGTTATATTTAACGACATATATATCCGTACATTTCAATGTCAGTATAATTTGATAGAGTTAATGTTGGGTATTTAGCCGTTATGTAGAAGGTTTTGAAGTAACAATGTAGTGCTTCAATAGTAGTATTGATGGTGCTCACCTTAACAATTGTCCAAGAGACTAAGCTGATATGTTTAAACTCACAATAAGATATCATGGTCTCTTTGATTCAATGCACTCAACATAAACTTGACACGTGTTGAAGGAAACTATCAACTTTGGGGCCAAACGACGATTCTTATCTATTCATTAGAAATCACTTTAAGATGCAACTGAGAAGGGAAAAAAAGGTTATTAGTATCCCATACAAAGAAAATAAAAGAAATGGCAAAATCAATTGTATCGCTTTTCGTTTTAACAGTTGTTACAAAGCACTCTAAGATAATGGAAAAAAAAAATTCTTTTAATGTTTCTTTCAAAACCAAAGACTACCAGCATTCTATAAAGAAACTGTAGTGACCAATTACTATTGTCTACACTCCATTGATTTTAAATATATAAATCGACTACATTAGACCAATCTAAAGCCTACAAACCATTATTACTTAACAATCAAACCCAAATGTCTACATTTGATACATCAAAGGTGAAAAAAGGTAGGCACCTAAAGTGCTAAAAGAAAATTGCTAACAAAAGGAAAGCTGAAAATAGATTACGACAAATGCATGACTATTACGCTGTAGAGCTTTGAAGAATGAATATTAGGTGAAGAGTCCAGTGAACTGGGGGACTCTCACAAAGCAGTTTAGAGCCCAGTTAGCAAAATGTAACTGCTTCAAAAAATTCCAAGTGTCGCGAATATATAATTTTTAAAAATCTTATTTTTAGTTAGACCACCCGGTATCCAGACACCACATTGGGAGCCGACTAATCCGGGTTCGAACCGGACAGGACCACATGGGCGGCATGAGCTCTCCCTACCAAGTTTTAACACAACTGCATTCCTAGAACTCGAACCCGAAATCTCTGGTTAAGCTAGAACAGCCCCCTTGTCAGCTGACCTGCGCACTTGGTGATAAAAAAAAATTGAATGTTTTTTAGGATACCAAGAAAAAGATGATGACGTGTTGCAAAACTAAATCCGATGATGTGTCGCATAATTAAAAAGGGTATATTTTTAAAGATTAAGTCATATCACTTTGCAAATTATTTTTGAAAGATCTTAATCTGTGAATTATTTATCTTTAATTCCATACACGATTTTTGTATTTTACATTCTGTGTATTTATTTTATTTTTAAAGTACTTTTGAGGTGTTTGTATTGAAAAATAAGTCCTAATATGTTAGTACATTGATTAAGTAAAGTTTTAAAAGGTGCAGAATTGAGTTTGTACTCTTATAAAGTTTAATGAAATTATGCCAATAATACCTACGAATTTTTTAATAATAAATTATACTAAAAAGTCATGATGCATGTGTGACTTTAATAAGTAGAGGTTTTAAAAAAAAATTGCCAATAATACCTACGAATTTTTTAATAATAAGTTATACTAAAGAGTCATGATACATGTGTGACTTTAATAAGTAGAGGTTTTTAAAAACAAATTGAGGTGTTAGTAGTGAAAATTAAGACCTTATATGTAAGTATAGTGAATAGGTAGAGGTTTAGAAGGTGCATAATTAGTTTTCTACTCTTATAAAGTTTAGTAAAATTATGTCAATAATACCTGCGAATTTTTTAACAATAAATTATAGTAAAGAGTTATGGTGCATGTGTGTCTCTAATAAATAGAAGCGAAAAAGGAATGTGATATCAAAACAAAGAGTCATGGTTCATGTGTGTCTCTAATAAGTAAAAGTGAAAAAGGAATGTGATATCAAAACAAATATGATGACATATCGCATAAGTAAAAGGCGATGACGTGTCGCAAAATTAAAGGGGGTAAAAAGGGAAAAAAAAAACACTAAAAATAGCTTATGTGTCGCCTCCGCGACGCAACGCTTCGTCTATTATATATTTAATAAACAACAATATAATGAATTAGTAAAGTTGCATTTCGATCACCATGAGCATCTAATACCTATGTATTACAACTTCTTGTCAAACCCATATATACATATTTTTAACTATGAGTTTTAGGTAGAAAAGGATGGTGACAGTAACACCACTCTTGCATATTTTATGATGAAAGGATCTTGCAGCAATAATTTTAATATCAGTCATAAAAATTTGTTATGCAAGACTTTATCACTAATCGAAAGCAACGCTAAGCTTAGCACTTAAAAATTAAAACTTCAAAGTAACTCAGATGAGCTTGATATCACATGACCCTTATGAGGCTATTTAACACCGTTACATCAAAAAACTCAGTAGAAAAATTCAATAGGACAAAGAGTGTCTTACCCAATAGTACGCAGTATCATGAAAAATTCAATCCTTTCAATGGCCTGTCTATGAAAATGGTTTGAGTTTATTTTCTAACTTGTCCATGACCATCTGAAGTTGACTTTAACACTTGAAGATTCCTCGTCCTTTTCATCCAAAATCCTTCTCATCTAATTTCCACTTAGATGACTGAAGCTGCCAATATGTGGAAAAGATTTTGTCAAAAAGATAATCGACAAATGAAGGGGATAGAGAGGGAGATCGACTGACCTCTAGCACAGTCATTTAAAGCTACGTTAAGCAAAAGTCACATGTAAACTACAAACCAAGATCATAAGGAAGCTAGTCAAGAAGAAAGTAGATAGATTAATTGTGATGAGAAATTTTTATTGTCATGCCATAAAAGGATAAAAAAAAAATTGCTTTATTCTTCTAATAAGCTCCATCATGAGAATGAAAAGGATAATAAACAATAATTAAAAAGGATAATTAAAAGGCAACTAAACGAAATTAATAAAGAGAATAATAAACAGCAATATAATGAATTAGAAAAGTTGCATTTCGATCACCATCTCTGTTTTTTTTTTCCCCAACATATAGTGCTGATGGCCTCCTTCCCGTGGAAGCATGAAAGAAGTATTAAATGTTTAGAGAGCAAGTAAGTTTTTACCAAGGAGACTTTATATGTAGCAAATTATGCACAGCACCTATACAACACCTAATTCGGAGGCCAATGGCCATGGCTGTTAAACCATAGATAGATACCTAATCCCATGAAAAAACTAATGAAGCTGGAGAGACAGAGGGCAATGCAAAGAGTTTGATGGCAGAGATCTATTAAATATATACTGGAACTCTACCTATTAAGCAACTGGATGCCTATCCAAGTAGATTAAAAATAATGGACTCCCTCATATGGATAGGCATTTTAATTTGTTCAAGAGCTCAACTGACTTAGGGGACTCTCATAATGAAGGTTGATGATGACGTGTCGCATAAGTAAAAGGCGATGACGTGTCGCAAAATTAAAAGGGGTAAAAAGGGAAAATAATACTAAAAAAAGCTTATGTGTCGCCTCCCCAACGCACAACGCTTCGTCTATTATATATTTACTAGTTCAGTAACCCGGGCAAGGCCCGGGTGAGTTCTATTTAAACGGTATGAGTATGTTTGAATTTTAACATATTATTGTAGAGTTAAGGTTGAATATTTAAGCATCATGTTGATAGTTTTGAAAATTACTATTTATTCGTATCCACTTGAAGTGAACAATCGAATTCAAAACATATCACGTTCATGCATTTCACATTTAAGCGGTATCATACTCAAGAAAAATTCAATGAAAGCATAACCCCGAAATGGTTTCAAAATAGTAAAGCATGCTATAGTGCTTAAAGAATTAGTAAGATTCAGAAGTTCAAAAAAAGTATTCAAAATCTGAAGCATACAATGAGTAATCAATTACTTCGCATCAAATTAAAATGTTACTTTATTCTTTAGTATTTTAGGTAGTAGTTTTGTTTTTGTACGAAAAAGCTATATTTCAAGAGTTCATACACAAAATTATATTTACGCTATTCATTTTGCTTACCATATTTACATAAGTGTGAGACATTTTTTTAGTTTTTCACGTTATGTGGTTCATCATCATTGATCAATAGTTTTATGTTATAAGTACTCTTGATAGAACTCCTTATCATATATTAAATTAGACATCTACTTTAGTCCTTTACAATGAAATTTAAAATTTATAAAAGAAAGTACAAAAATGTACAAACAATTTTTTTAGTAAATTGTTGTGTAGATTGAATAAACCTACTCAAAACATGCCATGAAAATCTTCGAGCAAAAATGGAAGTGACTGGAGCTATTTTACTTCCTTTCAGACAACCAACCTTTTAAAATGTAGGAATAATCATGAAAAAAGAAACTATAGTGTTGTAGTGACAATATTTGTATTCTAATTGCTTCACTTCATGGTCATATTCAGCTCTTTTTTGACCATCCATTTAATTTTGAATTTTTTCTAAGACTATTAATTTGAAAAAAAAGGTGTATATTAGACAGTTAATTATTGTTCGAATGATCATAAAAATGTCATATCATTTTACAAAACTTTTTTTTATGTTTGAGGTTAAACAATTATATGGCGGTGAATATTCGTACAGTTGTCTAGACCGTAGTACATGGGTAATGACATAAGATTACAAAATTCTTATACTTTATCTTTGATTTGTAGATTGTTTATTAAATTTTAAGCTTATAGTATATTAAGGTGATTGTAAAAGTTTGTAAAGTTAGAATATCACATATTTAACATTATTTTTTGTAGATTACCCTATATATACTCAAGAATTAAAACATAAATGAATTAAAAATCAGTCGCAGTCATTTGTATTGGAAAAAAAATCCTAAAAAATGTGTAAGAACTATACAATTATTAATTTATTGTGCAGACATAAATAGTCAACTAAAAATAGAAATTGAACTGAAATGGAAGCAAGTGGAGTAATTTTAATTCATTTCAAATAATGAATTATTTTTACTTACCGGCCATGAAAATCCCTACAACCCTCTATACAAAAATCGATAAATATTCTTAGTGTCATTTTTGTTGACACCGTAACTAACAATTTTTAAAAAGTTAAGGTCACTAAATAAGTGCCACTAAAAGTATACAATGACAATTGATTTTCATTGTATGAGAGGTCGGAAGCATCTTCCTATGATCTAGGTAAAAAGGGAAAAGAATACTAAGAAAAAACTTATGTGTCGCCTCTATGACGCACAACGCTTCGTCTATTATATATTTATATGATATGATAAACTCCTAGTAAGCTTTAACATTTATTTCAATATATAATTTTGTCTCTCATGTTTTTACATTATTTTTTATTTAAACTTTTTATCTTTCCTTAGCTTTTCCTCTTTAGATTTTTGGTTCTTATCTCGTAGAATACTTTAGGTGATAAAATTTATAATTTAGTTTATTATTAAGTATAGTATAAAAAAATCCCCAACTTATGAGATATATCACTTATTTCATTATATAATTTTGTCACTCACGTTTTTTGAAAGCGCAAATTGTTCAGCGTATCAACTTATCTCTAAAAGCCTTATAACTCAGTTTTTATTTGACATATGGATTTAATCCTGTATTAAAGTTTCTTTAGTATCGATCAATGTACATATTTTACTTTATGGCAGCATCCTTATCTAAAAGCATTATTACAATGCAATATAATGAGTATGTTTTGTATCCTTATGAATCGAATATTACTATATCATTTTTCTTACTTGTATAGATTCTATTCACTTTGTTTTTTTATGAAGTTGGCACAATATATATTGCCTTAGAGCCTTAGATTTTCTTAAAAAACGTAAAAAAAAACTTGTTCATGACATAAATTTGGTATTAGTCCTGCGAAATTAAGAGTGGCCTCACTATAAGTCAAGGATGCGGTGGCTCAAAATAAAAGTTTGAATTTTTGATGGAAGACAAAATCTTCTGTACGGATAGTTGTATTTTGATGCAAACCAATAGTTTCAATAAGGAATACTAAATATTACCCTTCAATTTGGTAGACTCGAAACTGGTGCTGCAACTATCATAGTTTTGTACAGTTGTGACAGTCTTTAGGGCTTAGAGACTCAATAACAGAAGAATTGGGTTTTTTCCCGAGAAGGTGCAGAAGGTGTCTATTATGTTTAGAAGTTTTAGGTATTTGGGAGTGGAGACTTTTCTTAGTTCCCACTCCCAAATACCTAAACAATCATTATCCAACTTGGCATCCGTAAGACAATTGTATTACCTGGTAACATTCCAGGTCTTTGAAGTTGTTAATGACACGTCCCACTTCTTTGCACTCCTTGTACACCCACAAAATCAATAATGCAAAAATATGCATGAATTTGCCAATTAAACTCTTACAAAATCACCATTTAATTTATCTTTGATTTCATACATGATTTTCGTATTTTATACTTGTGAGATTTTATTTTGTTTTTAAAGTACTTTTGAGGTGTTAGTAATCAAAATTGAGGTCTAATACGTTGGTTTAATGAATAGGTAGAGTTTTAGAAAGTACATAGTTGGTTTTTTACTCTTATACAGTTTAGTCAAAATATGTCAATGATACCTACGAATTTTTTAATAATAAATAGTAAAGAGCCATGGTGCATGTGTGTCTCTAATAAGTAGAAGTGAAAAATGAATGTGATGTCAAAACAAATACGATGACGTGTCGCATAAGTAAAAGGTGATGACGTGTCGTAAAATTAAAAGGGGTAAAAAGGGAAAAGAACTCCTAAAAAGGCTTATGTGTCGCCTCGACAACGCACAATGCTTCGTCTATTATATATTTATATGATATGATATAGATATAGATTCCTCTCTTGTTATGGTCTAGTTTGCCCATGTGTTAAGCCGTTAAGGGGTGAGATCTTGCGTGTCTTGAGACTCGAGTTTTGACGTGCAAAGCTTGGCTTCTTGACATGCGGTCGTTGTTGTACCTCTGGCTCGTGTATTGGGCCAGGTCATCATGCCAATGTGTATACATTTATATTATTATGACTAAAAAAAAAAGTCGCTTGAAATTATATTTAACAACGAAGTTTGAAGTGAATAACCACGTGGAGGTGTGAAATAAGGGCCTCCAACGAATATTGTTACAAACAATAATTAAATCCGTAACATGGTCTTTATTGATCAAAATATGCGATAATCGTGAAATTTGTTGATTCTCAATATGAGGCACCGTACCTCGGCTTTCGACCTTTTTATTTTTTGAAAGGTTCTCGGCTATATCAATTTCTACATAGAAAGGGAAAAAAAATGACGATGAGTCGCTCAGTTGTTGCCTTGAAGTTGCTTTTAAAATATGAACGGTTGGCTTGTTTAGAGAAAATTGCCTTAATATGCAAGGTCACAAGGCCAAACCGGGATAAAACTGTGTACAACCGTATTACGCAATACCATTATGTTACTTTAAAAAAAAGTTGGCTTGGTGGTATCGTGTCTTGAAATTATGACCACTTACAACAATTAATTAATAATGTGGTAGAAACAGCTCTTCAACCCAAACTCCACTCCCTTGTTACACAACATATATAGCATCACATTTGTCTCCGGTAGTCAGTAGGTTCAATTCTACGTTTCCTTTGGCATCTAGACATATATTTCTACAACGGGGATCTTGATTTTCTTATGTTGTCCCAAGAACAAAGCCATTTGTCTGCAGCAACATGGCTTCAATGGTGGAACCGCCATCCTTGGTGTTTTGGTCACAGGACGCCTAGCACTGGTTTTGAACTTGAAGCCATGCTCCATGGTGTTCTTCGTGACGAAGTTTTTTCCTCTATGGTCTGCAAGTTCAACAAAACTTCTTCCATTGACGGCCGGCTTTTAGGTTCCTGGTCAAGGCATCGCAATACAAGTTCGGCAACTCGTTGTGCTGCTTTTAAAGGAATCCTCTGTTGCAGTTCCATCCCCATCAGGACACTCTCCACCTTCTCGGGAGCGGAAAAGTAAGTTATGGCCCAATACTCTCCAACCTCCCGCCTGCATACTAAAATCTGCAGCAACACAACTCCAAAATCATAGATGTCATCCCTGAAATCCCCTGCCAAATGAAGTGTAACTTCGTATCATATTCCAACTTTCGTTGTGGTATCTAGAGGTACATAATCAAAGCATAGCAATTGAAGTTCACTGCTACCATCTAACATAGAATGATAACTCAGTATTTAACAGATTGCTGGTTACTGTTGTTCAAAAATAAAGAGGACGCAGTTTTGGTGTATGATTTGTTTGGTTTAATACTTTGTAGTTGATGCATCCTCTGATAATAACATACACTTACAAAATTTTATAAGCAAGTTTTTCAGAAGGCAATGAAGTAACACCATCATGATACAAAGTCCAATGCCTTCTCTTAGCCTGCGTCTACCTACCAAATAAAAAGGATAAGCCAAAATACCAGTGCCTAAGAAGAATGTAGTCAGCATCGGAGAGAAATACCCTCCCAAAATTCATCTGTCTTTGTAACTTTTGTTAAAGTAAAATCGATCAGAGTGCAATGCAAGAATTAACCCGCCTTAATTTTTTTTTTTAATTTTTCATAAGTACACTACTTGTGTTGGCCCTTAATCTTGATACATTATATTGCCTTTTTTATATTGAAGCTTACTTGTGAATTTTGACTCCCCCACTGAGCCGCAGTATAAAGGATCGCAGCAACATGGGTCGCCTGCTCCATATCTCTCTTGCATTCCAAAGTCCGAAAGCTTTGCATTGAAGTCCTAGGGATAGAATTTGGACAGAGAAACAGATTCAATTAGTTGCAAGAAAACCACTCGATAAACAATAGGGCTAATTACACTTATGTCCCTGAGGTTTGGGGGTAATTACACGCGAGGACACAAAGTTTCAAAATGTAACACTTATGTCCATTGACAAACGGAACCCTAAAAATCCTAACGGTTTTAACAAATGACTTTATTGCCCTTATGTTAGAAAGTTATTTTTTAAATGCCATTGTTTCTTTTTAGAAAAGAAAATCAGAAAAGAAAAACTCTAATTCTAACCACCCCACCCCCACCCCTCCCCACCCCCTCTGCATCCCCCTCGCCCTTCCCCGTCACCCACCCACCCCGACTGCTTCCTTTCCCCGGCGCCGCACCCCGCCTGCCTCCCCTTCTCCGGCGCCGCACCCCGCATGCCTCCTCTTTCCTAGTCACCCCGTCACCCACCCACCCCGCCTGTTCCCCTTCCCCGGCGCCGCACCCCGCCTGCTCCCCTTCCCCGGCACCGCACCCCGCATGCCTCCTCCTTCCTCGTCACCCCGTCACCGCCCACCCCGTCTACCTCCCCTTCCTCGTCACCGCCCACCCCAAGCCACCGCGTGTAATTTCCTGCCGGCGTCGAAACCTATCGCCGGCGACGTCACTCTTCCCCTTCATCTCTTCTCTCCTCCCCCACAGCAACCCACTCCCTCATTCCATGCCAGCAGCTCCATCAAACCCTTAAATTAGATCTGGAGAAGGAGGGTTTTGAAACCCTAATTTTAAGGTTTCAAAACCCTAATTTTTATATCAGGGTTTCAAATCCTCCTAATTTTAGGATTTCAAAAGCTTAATTTGCAAATTAGTTGCAAATCCTAATTTTAAAAAATTAAGGTTTAATTTGAAAATTATAAAAATTATTTAGGATATACTGTACAAGGGCAGTATTGTCATTTTTAAAATACGTAATGATGAACAATATATTTTTTGGATGGAACCCTAAAGGATGGACACGGGTGATACATTTAAAACATTTTTTGTCACGGAATGTTACATTTTGAAACTTTGTATCATTGACTGTAATTACCCCCTAACCTCAGGAACATAGGTGTAATTAGCCCTAAATAATATTGACTCAATTACAGTAACTAAAAGAATAGCTCAGTGTACCTTATCCAACAGTATATTGGATGCCTCAAACTTCGGGTACATCTTCTGCTTCCCTACTATGTGCAAGAAAGCAAGGCCTTGAGCTGCTCCTATTGCTATTTTGAGCCGTATAGGTCATGAAAGTGGTTCTGCACCTTCTGCACATGCAAGAAAATATTTTCCATATAGTTTATTGAATTTACTTGAATTAGGTCATTATTGGCATATGAAGAGGAATTGCTTACTTCTAAAAAGGTGGTTGTCTAAGCTTCCCTTCTGCATGTATTCATGAACGACAAACGTCTGGTTAACTCCAAAGTTGTCACTTTCAGTGCAGTATCCAAGAGCTTAACTAGGTTGGGATGACTACAATTTCCCAAGAATCCAAAGATCTGAGACCAGTAAGCTTAGAATTGGAACTCGAAGAAATGCATAAATTTCACACCGAAGTAACATGCCTGCGCTAATTTTTCAAGAATCACGATATCAATAGCTTGGTATGTTCCAGCTATTTGAAACTATTCTTATTCAATTTGAAATAAACGTTCTGTTCTTATCATATTTTTCCCCACTCAAGAATGCCATGTAGCAGCAACAATGAAAATGTATTGAGTGATTCATATTTCTTGAAGTTGAGAGCTTATTGAAGGTAAAAAAGGCCGCAAGGAGGTGAATCCAAGTACACAGGAAGTACATGGCAGGGTTGGAAAAGGACCCAGATAAGTGAGAGCATCCTCGCCAAAGGGCCAAACATTCCATTACTAGAGACAAGTCCAATTGCAGAGAGACCTCAGAAAAGACTTGATCCACATCCAACAAAGTTACACTCGAACCTTCAAACCACGATTAGGTTTTTATAGACAGGGAGACCATAAAGACAGGAAGAAGCTGCTGTTTAACTGGATAGCCATGATAGCACTGTGAAGCCCCTTGACGAATAGGAAAAAGTAATACCACACGACATTAAAGCAACAATTTCAAAGACACAGAAAGGCTACAAACCCTGGGAGCCCACTTGTAATTTGGGATGATGAAGGACATTTATAAGCTGAGCAACAATTTTAGGCTCCCCATCTTGATTCATTCTTAAAAGACGGTATACCATAAACTGTACATTACATGGGAAATACCTCTTTCAAAGGTGCATTGACACACCAAGAATCAGATCAGAACTTACCCGATGGCCAGACCACACAGAGAAAGTACAAAGGCAACTAAGTTGATCACTTCTGACTCAAATATTCCTTCAGCCCTTACAATAAGACAAGAGACCTACTTAGTTCACCCCATAAAGCACCATATTTCGCTGCAATAACACCTCTCCAGCTACTAACCCTCTCGGTCCCAAACGTCCATAATCTTTTAATCGACAAGGTCTAATTGAAGAAGATTATCATTACAAATACCTAAGCCAATAAACTGAATAGGATAACAAAACTCGGTAGATGATACTAGAGGATACTTAAAATCACCTGTGATAAGATCCCACAAAAAATCACATCGAAGCTCTATACCTTTCTTCTTTACGGATTTAGGCCTGGAGAACAAAAAGAATAGACAGAAAGGCTACTGAATCAAAGTCAGCGTATCCTGAAATTCTTAGCTGAAAGGCTTAGTTGGACGTCTAGATTCCTCTCATATGCAGGTAGTTTGCAACTCGTTCAATCCGTTCTATTTAGCATACAAATATACTGGGTTGGGACATTTCTGTTGCCAAAGAAAGTCTTAGCTGAAAGGCTTAATTATGACCACTCCAGATAGTGACCAGGTCGAAGTAGCTTTGCTGTACAATAAAAGGAGGATTGGGGCTTCGATGTTGGAAATAAAGGCAGTATGGAGAAGCTGGACTGAAGATGCCTGAGTCGAATGCGTTGCACTCTTTCCTTAAGACAGTATTTGCTCCCTTATAATCTGCTTAGGGTAGCATCAAATCTGCCTCCCAAGATAAAACAGGCGAAACTCTGTTGATCACAGCAGAATGCAATCAACAGACAGAAATTTGAGAGAGAGCAAGAGAGAATTCGAACCCGTGCAAACAGTTGTGGCGACTCTGCAGATGTCACTTAACAGTCACAATCTGTAGACACAGTATAGAGGTGCAACATTTGAACTAAAAAGGCACCAATTGCAGTTGCCATTTCGAATTAACTATTTTAGTTCAAGTTGCAGCTCACGAAGTGCAAAGTGCGCCAATAGCGCCTTTACGCCGCCGCCGCTGGCGCGCGCGCGCGTGTACGGTGCACCGCACATGTGCAAGTGCATGGCCATGCATACCATGTGTTTCTAGAACAATATGGTATGTCACATGGCCATTTAAATATCCTTAACTTTTCCATTTTCCAAGCCATGTGGGAACCCACTTCATGATTAGTTTCAATCTTATTAAATGTCAATGTTTGAGAGTTAATATCTCTCAAACCAATCAATCAATTTGATTGATTCTTTTTGCAACTTATTCCTTGTAGTACAAACTTTAATAAGGTAAGAATCAATTATTGAAAAATTTCCAACATTAGAAACCTGATTTACTGAAATAAGGTTGTCGTTCTTAGATAAGTGTGGGATATTGCACAGAGAAAGATGTGCTCTGGGTGAAAAATTCTCAAAAACTCGAGAAACTCCCGTACGCTTACCATATTTGTTTTCTGTTTTCATTTTCACGATTTTCATATTCAGTTTGAAAACCTGTTCTTGTACTTTTATCATTTTCACAAAAAAAAATTAGCTATTTTTTCTTATATTGGGTTAAGTTTGAGTGAAAAAAGCTGAAAACACCTTTTAGGTGTTTTCAGTTTTTTGTTACTATTTGAGTAATTTCATCCAAAACGAAAACAGAAAATGGTAAAAGTACGCAAAAAAAGAATCTTTTTCATCATCATTGCTAAAAACAGAAAACGAATATGGTAAGCGTACGGGGCCTAGTCAATGGTGAGAGCGTATCCCTTTGGAGTGACAAGTTTCTCACGCCCTGAGAACTATAGTTGCCACTAACCTCTGGCCAAATTATAATGTGAATGGTGAAGTTTTTGTACGGTTCTTCCTAGATGTGCCTTTTTACGCTGGAAAATAAAAGTTCCCTCACAACAAGGGACAAGCTAAAAACTCAAGAGTCTTAATATGTAGTCAATTCAAGTTTACTTACCAGGATCTTGTATTTTAGTTTGGGAAAGCACTTTTTCAAACCAGGGTTTTATAAAATAAAGCAAATTGTAAAACCACTTTCACGTTTCATACATTTAAATACGTGGTTTGGAAATCTATTTACTTTTATAAGAACGTGGTCTGGAAATGCAATTTTTTTATAACAGCATGTTTTGTAAAAGCGTTTTGCCAAACTACAATAGCCTGCTCAAATTTGCTGCATAACGTTAAAATTTTTAGCCAAATTGTTAGGCAAAGAAATGTAAGGATTCCGAGAAGTTTGGCTCTTCTTTAGCCAAATTTTTATGCATCTCAAATATGAGACTCTGTCATTTACCTATTTACACATTCATCCGAGTACAAAGAGGCATGATACATATGGCGCACATGTATAGGCCACTACGGCATGCACTTATATACTTATATCTATATCTATCTATATTTATATTTATATTATACATATATAGAAGTACGGATGAGGTTTAATAGTCCCCCCTCCCCCCCCCCCCCCCCCCCCAAAAAAAAATACCCTTTATAAAATGAAGTTTTTTTTTTCTAAAAAATTAGTGATAATTAGGGGTATTTTTGACTTAAAATTTTCTTTTCTATTAAATACTCTTTTTGAATTAGAATGTTATTAAAAGATGAGATTATTTTTTACTTCTTATAGAATATCAAGCCTTTTTCCTTAAAGTACCCTTAATAAAATAGGTTAAATGGCTCATCTTTTTTACCCTTTAAGATACCCATTTTAAATTGAAGTTTTCATAAAAGATTAGTGGTGATTAGGGGTGTTTTTTACTTAAAACTTTTCTTTTCCATTAAATACCCTTTTTAAATTAGAGTATTATAAAAAAATTAGATTTTTTTTTATATCTTATAGAATGTCAAGTCTCTTTCCTGAAAATACTCTTAATAAAATATATGATTTTGTTAGAATTAAGGATTGTTTTGACTTTTGCCCTAATACATTTTTTTCAATTAAATTACCTTTTGGGATTAGAGTGTTATAAAAAAACCTAATCTCAAATCAAATGAATTGAGAGGTCTAAATCAGATACTGGGAACTCTACCAAGACCTAATGGTGAGCAAGCAGACATAATATACTGGAAGTGTGATACACCGAAAAATACCGAAAATTAATCTAACCGTGAGTTTGATTAATTAAGAGGTGCTATTTTTATTAAGTAGCATTATGTTGGTGACAATTAAGTGTTAAGGAGCTAAATAATGGGGGTTAGTGTGGCCGTGGGGGTTGAAATGTAATTTTGAAAAGTTGAGGGGTCAAAATATAATTTTAGAAACTTGAGGGGCTATTTCGTAATTTTTGAAATCTTAGCCTTAAGTGTCAATTTTTCAGAAGCTCGGATAATGAATTGCCACCTCTTGCTTTCGTGGATGACTAATCAATGTATATTGTAATCAATAGAAGCAGGATAAGTCAAAAAAAGAAGAAGAAGAAAAACAAAAAGGGAAACCTTTCCCTTTGGGGAAAGAAAAGAAGAACAAGAAGAAAGAATCAGAAAATGAGAACAGAGAAGAGAAGCAGAAAGAAAGGAAGGGAAACAGAGGAGAAGAACAACAGAACATAGCTCGCAGGGAAAAAAAAAACTTGGAGATTCCCTGAAGGTGATCACTTCCTTTAATTTTCAGTCCGCGGAATAGGGTGTGTCGGTGTGTGCTGTGCGTTTTTAGTGTGCAGGGAAGTGTGGGTTGCTTCCTTGGTAGCCGAGATAGACGTATGTGGGGGTATATGTGATTGTGTGCAAGTGTATTCATGTGTGTATTTAGGAGGCGTGGCAGGTGGTAGCCGTGAATATAACGGCATAAATCATGAGGTGCGTGTGTGTTTCAGTGTGTGCCACGGAGGTGCGTGAGTGTGTGTTCTCGACAAGGTGGGTAAAATGCTTCGGGTGTGTGAGATAATGGGTATTGGTGGTGTATAAGGTGTTAACGTGTGTGTTCAAATAGGTTTAGGTGATTTAAAGTAGGTTTAATGGGGAATTAGAGGGTGTATGTGTATGGTGTGGGTGCCCAGGTGCTGAGGCTGAAGGTGGAAGATGAAGGTGTATGTGTGTTTGGGGTGAAATGGTAGGTGTAAAAATTTGAATAGTGACTGTAATTGTCACTAAAGATAGAATTCTTTTAGGCAGTTTCCTCACGAATTTTTATAAATGATTCAGGACATAATTGGACAAAGTGCCAAACTGTAACCCCAGTTATTTTTATGAGACCCATATCGTGGAAAATTTTCATATTTTTCTGAGGTCGGGAAGATGGGTTAACTGCTGCGGGAACGTTGAATCCTTACAATGAAAATTAAAATATTAAACAAGCACGGTTTCGTGTGAAACTTTTATGAGAAACCTAGGATGTTGGGAAGTTCCATTTCCCAGGATTTCCGGCCATTCTGAAGTAGTTAGCTATTTTTGGCCGAACGGACTTTTAAGCGCTCGGTCCGGACACTGGTTTGAGATTTTTGGGCGAAAATTTCGTAAAATACTTTTTAGCTCAAGAATGAATTCAGGAGGCTTAAAATAGCATTTAAAGCACTTTTGAGATTTTTCTGATGCCGGGAACCCTCAGGGGGTATTTTGGTAATTTTCCCGGTAAAGTTTTTTCAAAGGACTTTTTAGTCCGGAAAGAGTTGTAAAACACCTAAAATGTTATTTTGAAGCAGATTTGAGGTGTTGGTGATGTAGTGGCCATCGAGGGGTATTTTGGTAATTTGTCAGGTTGGCGCTAAATTTTTGGGAACGCACAATATCATGTGTCTGAAGAGGTGGAAAATGAGGAATGGTGTTAATCCGTTGAAATAATGAGGCATTGGTTATTGTTAATGCGTTGGTAAGGCTAGGTTAAGGATCCAATTATTGGATCGGGTTAACTAGCTGTCATAAAATGCGATGAGCGGTTAAAGGGGAATGGGTAGAATAAGGAGTGTGTATATGTTGAATGACGTCTAACGAGCAGGGTATTATTTGACTAGGTGACGCAGCTTGTTGCGATCAGAAGTTGCGAGTTGCTTCGGCTATAAGCCAATCAGGTAAGGACAATGCGGTTCTGATACGCTAATTCATTGTTTCGATTAGCATGCCATGTTGATATAGTATGGTTGAATTCTTGTTGTTGTGATTGGTCACCGGTAGTCATTGTGACCAGTATATCTATATTTGAATTGTGATGTTGAGGACTTAGGGTAGAATAATTCCCTTAGTCCGTCCTGTTGATAGAATTTAGTGAGGATGATGGGTGTTCTAGTATGTTATGATTCGATTCGATTAGCATACCTAAAGTTGATGATGATGTTGTGGAGGAGTTGTTGTGTGGTGGTTGTGAGATGCCGGTCATTATTGATAGTCGATATATCTTCTCTTTGAGAACACTATTGAGGACTTGTGGCAAGTTCTCCCAAGTCCGCCCTATCGTTGATGATGATGTTGTTGTGAAATGTCGGCACTTATTGGTAGTCGACATTTCTCTTATGTAGGAACGTTGTTGAGGGCTTGCGGTAGTCTTCTCCCAAGTCCGTCATGTTGATGATGTTACGTTGAACTCTTGTTGTTAAGTCTGAACACCGGTTGATCTTGTGATCCAGTATTCCTTGTTAAGCTGTGTTGTTGAGGACATAAGGTGAAATAAACTTTCCCTTAGTCCGCCCCGTTGATGAAGTCTTGTTGCTTGGCTGTAACGTGGTTAGGGAAAACACTCTAAATGAGTTCCCTACTTGTTGACAGTGTCTCTTCTATTTACTTGAGACTGAGATGAACATCCCGTAAAATGGGACATCTTTATGAGGAGGATGGCCTGTGAAACATGATCACTGGCAAAAAGGATGTAGGGCGCGCGAGTCGAGTCTGTCATGTCTGGTCAAGTCTAGTCTGTCGTGTTTGAGTTGCATTGCATTTGATTTTCTTTTGATGTTAATGATTTTAATGACTTGTATTTCGTTGATGTTTATCTTTTCAATTTCCTATTTTATTGTTCACTTGCATGGTCAGTCAATCAGTTAGTCAGTCCATGAGGAGGTGGCAGTAATGCTGTTCTGTTGGGCCTTAAAGCCGCTCAGTCTAACGAAAGAAAAATTATCGTTTGACAATTATGTTGATGTCGAAAATTTATTGAAACTCTTGATTCATTTCTATCGTCGAGATGATTATTATTCCTCCGAGTCTTTTCAATCATTTGTACACGATACTCCTCGTGTTGTCTTTACTGGGCGATTTGCGCTCATTCCTTATGTTGTATTGTGCAGGCTATGAGGTTGATCAAGGAGAACCTTCTAGAAAGGAAAAAGACACAAGCTAGAAAATTTGAGTAAGGGGATCAGTTGTGTGAGGTAAGAACAGCTAGGAATGGTGGAATGTAGAATGTGTTACGAGATAGGTTGATAAGAGTCCTACGACTATAGTCGTATATTAGGTTGTATACTTTCATGTTGTTTAAAGACTTGAAAGTCTTCCGCTGCAATATGATGTATGTTTGTAAGAAAATTTTTGTAAGGTCGCAATTTTGAGCGTCTATTAATGATGTATGAGTATGAGGATGTAGTTGCTCTGTATTCAGCACAGGATTTTGAAAGTGATTATGGTTGATAACTCAGCCCAGTGATGTCACTTGGGTTGAGGGTGTCACAGGAAGTTACACCCAAGTAGACAATTTACTGTTAGTATAGCTTGGGATGAAATAAGAACTAAGGCACCTCAGGTCCCTTGGTGGAAATTGATTTGGTTCTCAGCCAATATTCCCAAATGTGCTATGATATTATGGTTACTATGCAAGGGGGCATAAGAACTAAGAGCAAACTGAAAGCTTGGAACATAACTCAGGATGACCTATGTGTAATGTGTTGCAATCATGCTCAGACCACAGATCACCTATTCATGCATATGCTCAGGACCTATGGAACATGGTGCTCAGGAGAATGCAGGTTACCAGTAACGAAGAATCTTGGTCTCAATTCATCCAAACAGCAAGCATGAATTTTAGAGGAAAGAGTTTCCAAGCTAAACTATGCAAGCTAGTGGTGGCAATAACAATATATGGTATATGGAAGGAAAGAAACTCCAGATTTTTTTAGCACAGAGGTGAAAATGTTCAGAGATGTCTATATGTCATTCAGCAGTGGATCAAGTACATAATATATGGCTGGCCAAAATCATCATATACAGAGAAGAATAAGGAACTATGTCAAATATGGGGGCTTGATCCTCAAAGAATACTTAGACGAACACTATATAAATAAGTTGTTCCTGATACATGTAACACAAATAATTAATATATATATATATATATATATATATATATATATATATATATATATTTGCTTGAAAACTACTAAAATTTTGGTATGTAAGGGGTTAAATTGTTAAAAAAAAAATTCTTCAAATACGCTTTTTAATTCAAAAAAAAAATCTAAGAATAAAGGTATTTATGAGTTTTAAATAGGTGATGCAGAATTACAACTTTTTTTTACTAAACTTAAACATTTTGTGGCAAAAAAGCTAAAAAGATCTTAATGCATCTTTTAGTAACAAATGGGTATGACTTTAACCAAAACGAGTGTGTATCTAGTCCCATCGTATAAAAAGATGCTAAGGAGTCAAATAGCTAAACATTTTTGCCTTAAAAATATGATTTTTGCATTTATAAGGTTCACAAACACTGAGGGGGTTTTCACTTTTAAAAGGGTGAGGCTAAAGTACAACTTTTTGTACTAAATTTTTCGCATTTTGTTGTTAAAGAGGTTAAAGTTTACTGATGCATGTTTTGGTGATAAAGGAGTATAAATTTAACCAAAACGGCTATGGATCTAACCCCAAAGTGATTTGAAATGATAAGGATGTTTTTTACTTTTATAAGCGTGAGACTAAATTATAGTATTTTTTTGCTAAATTTTAACATTTTCTTGCTGTTGAAAAAGTAGTATGAATTTAACTAAACGGGTCTGGATCTAGCCTCAGTCGTATAAATTTGATCTTAGCCCGTGCTCATTTTTAAAGAAAACCTATCACAACCTAACATTAAAACTTGCCTACATCAAAATCGATAAAAAGAACACCTTCATTTCTTATGCTCTTTAGAGAACCTGCTAAGTCCAAATTAAATATTATCATGTTCTTTTTATATCTTTTTTTTTTTATGGTGGACAGGCCAATGGATGATTGCGTCAGAATATCTACATGTTCGACTAAGTCTTTCTCTCTTTTTTTTTCTCAACTTTTATAATGAATTTATGTGTTGCTTATTGTTTGATGAAATAATTGGTTGTTATAATTTTCTTAACTCTCAAAGTCTTATGTCCTTTTTGTTTTATTTTGACAATTGAGTCTTATTATTTGGTGAATGATCTGGGGTATAATCTATTCTTGATTAACTTTCATAGTGTTTATATTCATATTATAAATGAAGCAAGTATGTACATAGTGGAAAAATTATGTTTGTGAACATCATTAAGATTACTTTATTCACTATCATTTTCTCATGTTTACTTCACACGATTTATTTTGTACATTTCAAATTTTCACATGCACATAGACGTATATCTGCTTTTTTTGATGAGTAGGTATAGTATAATCATCAATTTGTGCTAAGAACAAAAATCTTGTGTCAAATATTTGCTAGATTACATGCAAAAT
This sequence comes from Escallonia rubra, assembly GCA_033065855.1. Classification (NCBI taxonomy): domain Eukaryota; kingdom Viridiplantae; phylum Streptophyta; class Magnoliopsida; order Escalloniales; family Escalloniaceae; genus Escallonia; species Escallonia rubra. The sequence continues at coordinate 145,213 of JAVXUO010001909.1, read as the reverse complement.
TATACCTCTTATGACTACCAAGATCAACAAAGATCAACAAGGTCATGCTCCGTAAAAAAAAGAAAATTTAGAGTATACTATGAAGAGAGTATTAGAGTACACTATAGACTGTTTGCAAGAATAAAATAAGGTAACACTATGAATAAGTATTAGCGTACACTATAGACTGTTTGCAGGAATAAAAGAAGATTAAACTATGAATAAGCATTAGAGCACACTATAGACCGTTCCAAAATCGAAGTATAGACAAATTATACTTGAAATTTGGAACTCAATGTAGAAAAAATTGAAAAAAGACATGCGTTGTACCTCGATTTTCAAGAAAGACATATATACAAATTGTAATAACTTTAATTTAGATCATTGCCAAAAGAAAATAATTTTGGGGGGGGGGGGGGGGGGCTAGTTCTAACCCCTAACGATTGATCGCTACAATAAATATCATCACTAAACAAGAAGGATAACTAATGATACAAAGAATTTGAAATGATCATATTTTCAAATAGAGAAGCTTATAGGAAAAATGACGAAAATTTTAAAGGGAATCATGGAAAGTTTAGGAACATCCTTGAAAGCTACAACTACTAAATTTATTGTTAAGCAAGTGAGTTTTTTATGCGCGCTGTTAGATCTCCTGAGTTCATTTGATTATTGATTTCTAAGATGCAACATTTAAGTTATTAACTCCTTTCATGTCATTAAATTTGTTATATATTTATTACTCACAACTCCTTCCCATCAGACTTTTTACCTTTTTACAACTTTTTGAGCTACAAATTAAACTTTTGCTAGCATCTTAATTGTTATTCAAACTTCTTCTCGATTTTACTTCCTAGACTTATATATGAGCCACAAAAATATATTACAAGAAATTAGACAATTCTAATATCTACACTCACATTAAATTTTATGCACGTCAAATTATCTCTAAAATATATTACAAGAAATTTGATGTTATTTCATTCACGACAACGGCCATTCCAACACCAACCTCTGATGGGTTGTACGTCTTCTCATCAATCCAGCCTTTGTAAGCCACAACGTGGAATCTCTTACTTAATATCCTTTCTTTACTGAAATTCTTGGTTATGCTTTCCAATTCACTGAAGGTGAATTGCTTAAAACTTGGAGTCAGAGTTTGTCCACCTGAAGGCAGTTCCCATGCAAGAACTCCATCTTTGTTGTTTGACATGCCTCCATCTTCGTTCGGCAAAATACTGTTACTGACGCTGTTAGTGTTGCTTTTCTCTTTACTGGATGGCTTTGTATCACTATTAACTGAAATAAGAGACAAATGAGGGAGACAAAAGCGCATGAATTGTCGAAACACTGCCTCATACTTATAACTCAGGAACTACATATAGGAAAGGTTTTTTTTCCATAACTGTATGTTGGAAAGATAGATATGTTAACCCTACGGTTATTTAACCTAGGATTATATTTGATTTTGATGATAACTAACATTGATGATTATGTTGTCTAACATGCATTGAGTTGATGAAGCAATATGAACAATCTCATACTCATGCAAACGGATTATTAGACGAGCAACACGATCAAAGACTCTCAACGGAACGCATCAAAGAGGAAATTCGACGATTGAAGTTTTCATGCTTTTATTTCCGTCTTTGTAAACTAGACATAGAGAGATGATCGTTACGATGACTGTATACCTAGAACTTGCCCATAGGTTTCCCTTGCATGCATAAAAAGATTTTCATGCTTTAAAAACAGGAAACAACATTTTCAGGGATGCAGTCGACTGCATTGGGATGCAGTCGACTGCATGTTGGGCAGTAGGGTATTACAGTCGACTGCATTGAATGCAGTCGACTGCAATACTTCCAGTAGCCCATTACAGTCGACTGCATTGCATTGCAGTCGACTGCAAGTTGGAAATTTGAATTTCCAACGGCTACTTTTTGGGTTACAGTCGACTGTAATGGGCATTGCAGTCGACTGCATTTACCGTTTGGCGCATTTAATGCCCTACCTAACCCCAAACGGTCATATTTATTCCCAGCTCTATAAATACTCATCTTGGGCATTGTTTTCATTCATCAATTGCATTCAAAGCTCTCCTATCTTTCATATTCTCAAAGATCAAAGCAATTGTTCAAATCTCTCTTGTTTTCATTGATTTCTCATCCTTTTTAAGAGAGCATTTATTGTGAGCTTACATTAGAGAGAGATACACTTTTATAAGTCATCATACACTCATCTCTCTTGTTCTAGTACTTCAACTTGTACTCATCTACTTCTTAAGAGTGAAATCTTGTACTCATTTCATCATTGAAAGGTTCTTGTATCAAAGCTTGGGGTTGTCAAGCTTTGGAGCTTTGGGTTTGTCAAAGCTTGTTCTTGATGTGGGCATAGCATCAAGGGATTGTAAGAGGTTCGATCTTGACCCGTAAGGAAGATCATACTAGTGGATTCTAGGGCCTTTCAAGGGACTTCCTTGAAGGGGTGGACGTAGGCTTGTGGGTATATCAAGCCGAACCATTTAATTCTTCTTGTCAAGTATCTCTAAACCCTTCTCTCTTTACATTATTGTTTTACATATTGTGTTGAGATTGGTTGTTTGTTTACTTGAGTTTTTGAGATTGAGGTTTGTTGGATGTTAAATTTTAAAGTAGTCTTAAAACCCTATTCACCCCCCCTCTAGGGTTATTTTATTGGTTTCAAGATACACTCAAGTCAGAATGCCTGTACAAAGTACATGCATCCGATCACGCACCCAAAATCTTCAAAGAACGCTTAGGGAGCATATTCACGAAAAGCAGGCCAATTCTTAGGCATTGCAGCTCAGATCAGATCAGTGACGGTACCAGGATTTGCTAAAGGTGATAAACCTACAATGCTATGTGACAAAAGACAAAACTGCTACAAAATTACGTTCGTACTCCTCTCATATATTCTTGCGATTCAAATGTAGCCAATTTGGTGCATATATAGTTGGAGGACCACTGGCGCAAAGAAGTCAATTCTTATACTACAAACTCAGAATAAGTCATTCAATTTCGCATGGTATTTAGTAAGTCAAAGCTGTTTATAGGAAATCATACGACTCAATTCAATCCATGCATTTGGTGCAGGAGAAAGGTTGCTCCACCGTCATATTGACCCCATGTGTTCAAAATGCAGATAACAGGCCCACCGCAAAAAGGGAAAATGGCTGCTTACATATAACCCTCTGCTAGACTTAACTTTTTTTTTTCCTCTCCCAATTAAAGACTTAATCCAGCTATACGGTGGCATATCGCAAACTTTCATGTTTACCCTGATGCTATAGAAGATATTATCCATGATTTCCCACCGATTTCTCCGTATCGCATTTCAAATTAAATTTGGTAAAAGGGAGGCTACTTTAAATGAAATAGAGGGAATGCTTAGATTAATGCATTGGACTGTAGAAATCAAACAGATACGGAAGGGTTTGAGTTTACCAGACGTTGTTCCTAAGAAACACAGCTGCATCTTTCTCGTGAAAGTCATCTTGGCAGGCTTGACAACATCCAGAGAGTCCTCTCACTCTTGCAATGCCAAAGCCGACTTTGCAGGCTTGAGAACTATAGAAGAGTTCTTTCCTTCCTGCATTGCCAACGCAAACTCAAGACGCACCACGATTTCAGCCATCGTGGGGCGTCTCCTCGGAAAATAATGCAAGCATTCGTCCGCAATCTGCACAAACTCCATCAAACAATCCTTCTTAATTTCCTCCCTCACACTGGTATCAATAATCACATCCACCGTTCCTTCTCTGATACAATGCAGTGCCCACCCGGCCAGACCCCATTGCTCCTCATCCCCGCTCAAATCCACCGCTGGCCTCCCACACAGCGCCTCAAGCATCACCACCCCAAACGCGTACACATCTGATTTCCTCGTCAGTCTGCGGATCAAGTAGTACTCCGGGTCCAAATACCCGAACGTTCCTTTAACCTCGGTGCTCACATGGGAGTAGGTCTGGTCTTCGGGACCTAGTCTGGACAGCCCAAAGTCCGATATCTTGGCGTCCCAGTTATGAACAAGCAAGATGTTGGAGCTCTTCACGTCACGGTGTATCGCCCTGTCCGGGTGGATCCTCGTGCCTGTGTGGAGGTGTTGAAAGATTTAGGCTTTGATTTGTATTTTCTACAACAAAATATTAGCAATACCAAGATATTAAACGTAGCAAAGTAATTTAAAGTAATTCTATATGAACTCTTGATAAAATTATGTAATCTAAAGCAGTAAAAGGATATAAAATAGCTCGTCCGTGAGAGTCGTGACAGAGTCACTGTCCTAAAGACGTTATCGCCTCCCTACGTGCAGGTGTTGACGGCAGATAATGTCTCCAAGATAAAACCCATTGACGCAGTTATGTCTCCTCCATGTGCACGTCCACAGGAAGACGGTATGAACCAGTCCACGATCACGTTGCCCAAGTATAAAATATGAAAATAGCTATAGAGGAAAAATATTGTGATAGTAAAGTATAAAACACTAAGTATGGAAGCATAGTAGCTTCTTGTCTTCTATGTCACACCCCATGGCCTTATATACTTGGCCAATCAAAATCCATTTATTGGCTACATAAGTAAGATTAAAAGCCTTTGTAACTCATGGAATAATTATAACCATTCTCAATAATGCCAAATAATAAAGTATATTATATACCATAAACACATTTGAGTTAATAATATTCATTATTGCATTTGTAACTCATTTCATAATTTACATGTAAGTAAATACATAGAGCCATAAATTGTAATATAATAACAATGCTATAATGTACGTTTTATTTTATTAAAATATTTCAACAGGAGGTAGTCCAGCCCACGCGCCGCGCCAATGCAGATCCTGAGGCGCCGTAGCCACGTGAGCGGCGCACTGTAATTCTTCCCCGATCTGTGCAAGTGATCGGAAAAGGTTCCCCGCGGCATGTACTCGTAAACGAGGATCATCTCGTCCGGCTCGTCGCAATAGCCGATCAGCGAGACGAGGTACCGGTACCGGAATCTGGAGAGCATCTCGATTTCCGTCCGGAACTCTTGGGCTCCTTGGCGGGAGCGGGGGTTCAACCGCTTCACGGCGACGGTCATGGTCTCGCCATCGGTGACTGCGCCTTTGTACACTTTTCCGAACCCGCCTTGGCCGATGACTAGTTCGTCGGCGAAGTCATCGGTCGCCGATTGGACGTCGGCGAGTGAGAATCGGCGGCGGGATGAGGATGACGTGGACGGCGAGCCGTTGCAGTCGCTCATGTTATGAAAGGATACTCACCGCTCAGACACTAGTGGTAGTGGACTTGCTGGTGAACTGTAATGGCGGCTGTAAAGGCTAGGGGTAATTTGGTCTTTTGTATCAACGGTACAGTGTGATCGTTACATCCGTAGCTTAGTAACGATAATGTGACAGTAAATACGCCGGTATATGTGAACAGACGCAAAAGACCAAATTACCCCTAGCCTTTAACAAAGTTGTTATTGTCTTAAGTTGTCTTAAAAGATAAACACCTGTTGGCTTGAGCCGTGGCTTGAGCCGCGAGCGTGTGAGGGCTTAAGTAGCATTTGAAATCACTTCGAGTTTTAATTTTTTGTTTTTAAAAAAATTAAAATTAAAATTAGTTTAGTTTTTTTTATAAAAACAAATTAGTGTTTGACTATCTAGTTTTTATTTTGAGTTTTTTCTTTGGTGGTGGTTGTGGTGGTGGCGACGGCGACAATGGTGGGGCGTGGCGGTGGCCGGCCGTTGGGAGCAGTCTTGGCCAGCAGTGGGAGGGTGGTGGCGGTGGTGGTCTCGAAATAAAAACCAAAAACTCCTTTTTTGGAATTTTTAAAAACAGACATGTTTTAAAAACTAGAGGGGAAAAAAAAAGAAAACTGTGTCAAACGCGTTTATTTTTTCCAGTTTACAAAACTGAAAAAATAAACGTTACCAAACATAGCCTTAATTTAGTATATTTGGCCGCTTAGTCTTTGCCTTGAAAGTTGGCAATAAAATGTGAACACCAGTTTGCTTGTGGAGGTTTAACTGTTTAAATAATATAACACCATAAAGCCAAATAGGGTGTACAATCGTAATATTAGGCAATACCGTTCTCTTATTCAACAAGAAGAGTTGGCTTGTTGGGGTTATCTGTGGAATTATGACCAGTTATAAGATTAATAATGTGAAAGAAACGTTCAGCCTAAGAACCTCTTCAACCCAAATTCCCGTTGATCGTTACAAAACATATTTAAGATTAAATTTGTATTCCCGTAGCCGGGAGATTAAATTTAATTTCGCATCTCAACGACAGGGATTTTCATTTTTCTTATGTTGCCGCACGAAGAATGGCATTTTTCGGCAGCCACATGGCTTCAATAGTGGAACCGCCATCCTTGGTGTCTTGGTCACAGGATGCCTACCACTGGCTTTGAACTTGAAGCCTTGCTCCTTTTGGTGTTGTTCATGTTGAAGTTTCTTTCTCTATGTTCTCCAAGTTCAGCAAAACATCTTCCATTGATGGCCGGAGACTAGGTTCGGTGCTGAGGCATTGCAATACGAGTACGGCAACTTGACGCGCTGCTCTTAAAGGAATCCTCTGTTGCAGTTCCATCTCGGTGCTGAGGCATTGCAATACGAGTGTAACTTTGTATGATATTCCAACATTTGTTGTAGTATCTAGTCTAGAGGTAATAATCAAAACAGAGCAATAGAAAGTTCACTGCTTCCATCTAATATAGAACAATAACTCAGTAGTAACAGATTGCTTCTTACTATTGTTATAACGTAAAGAGTACGCAGTTATGGTTTATGAATTGTTTGGTTTAATAATTTTATACTTGATGCATCCTCTGATGATAAAATACACTTCAAAATTTTATAAGCAAGTTTTTCAGAAGACAATGAAGTAACACCATCATGATACAATGTCCAATACCTTTTCTTAGCCTGCGAGTACCAACCAAAAACAAAACATAAGACAATATACCAGTGCCTATGTACGATGTAGTCAGCAGTCGGAGAGAAAGACCCTCCTAAAATTCATTTCTCGTTGTAACTTTTATAATATTAAAATAAAATCGGATCAGAGTGCAAGGCAAGAATTAACCCCCCTTAATTTTTCATTTTTCAAAAGTATACTGGTAGTGATGGCCCTTAGTCTTGATTCATTATACTGCTTTTCTTTATATTGAACCTCCCACCCTCCCACTTACTGATGAATTTTGGTCCTGCCCCTGGGACATAGTATAAAGGATCGTAGGAAGATGGGTCGCCTGCTCCATATAACTCTTGCATTCCAAAGTCCGAAAGCTTTGCATTGAAGTCCTAGGGATAGAATTTGGAAAGAGAAACCGGTTCTATTAGTTGAAAGAAAACCACACGATAAACAACATTGGCTCAATTACACTGACTACAAAAAATAGCTCAGGTACCTTATCCAACAGTATATTGGTTGCCTCAAACTTCGAGTACATGTTCTGCTTCTCTACTGTGTGCAAAAAAGCAAGGCCTTGAGCTGCTCCTATTGCTATTTTGAGCCGTATAGGCCACGAAAGTGGTTCTGCACCTTCTGCAAATGCAAGGAAACATTTTCCATGTAGTTTATTCAATTTACTTAAATTAGATCATGATCGACAGGTGAAGTGGAATTGCTTACTTCTGAAAAGGTAGTTGTCTAGGCTTCCCTTCTGCATGTACTCATGGACGAGAAACGTCTGGTTAACTCCAAATTTGTCATTTTCAGTGCAGTATCTCAAGAGCTTAACTAGGTAGGGATGACTACAGTTTCTCATGAATTCCAGGATCTGAGACTAAGTAAACATATAGTTAAAGCTCAAAGAGCATGGATTCACAACGAAGTAACATGCCTGATTGCTAATTTTTTCTGAATCGCGATACAAATGCTTTCTAGCTTTTTGAAATTAGTCTCTTTCGATTCTTATAAAACGTTCTGTTCTTTTCATTAATTTCTGCACTCAAGAATGCTATATGTAGCAGAAACAATGAAATGCATGAGCGAAACATTTTTTTTGAAGTTAAAGAGTTTATTAAAGGTGAAAAAGTTGAAAGGAGGTGAATCTAAGCACATAGGAAGTGCACAGCAGGATCGAAAAACCCTGTACCTAGATAAGTGAGAGCATCCTAGCCCTAGGCCAAAGGGCCAAACAGTCGATTCCCGCTAAGTCTTAAGACGCGGGAGTGTGGAGGCTTATTTTAGTGCAGTGGGCCGCTAAGTCTTTGCCTTGAACTTCTCTCTAAAATTTAAGCACCAGTTGGCTTGTTGGGATTAAATTGTCTAAATAATGTAAGGTCATGAGGCCAAATTGAGAAAGAAAAAAAAAACCGTGTACAATCGTATTAGGCAATACCATTCTCTTATTTAATGAGAAAAGTTGAAAAAATTGGTTTGTTGGGGGGTTGTCGATAAAATTATGACCAACTACAATGATTAATAACGTGTTAAAAACTTTCAGCCTAAGAAGCTCTTCAACCCAAACTCTCTACAGTCGTTACAACATATATATAAAATTAAAATTAAAATTTGTACCGTAGTCGGTAGATTGAATTTAAGGGTTTTAATCTCGCATCTCAATATATATTTCTATAAGAGGGACACTGATTTTTCTTATGTCGTCCCAATTGTGGTTGGGCCGCCTCCCTCAACCCTCCCAACATAACTTGATCTCGATTTGACGTAAAGGGTGTTATGGATAGTTAGTCTTGACACAACTTTTAAAGCTACTCCATTGTGAGTTATAACCCAGGAGCTCGATACTTGGACACGTTCTTCACGAAAGCGGAGGAAAGACAGCTTACACCAACCCCGTAATCGAAAAAGCCTTGAGGGCTACGCTAATTTACAATTAAGTACCGATATACTCTGAGTGTGTACATCACTTCACAAAAGCTCTAGGTTTTCAACTGTGAACGGAGAATGGACTTATGTTCAGTGACAAAGCTTACTCTGCTTAATCTCTTTGCAGACCAATGCTAAGTATACAACCTTCCATTTCTACTTGCTTATCGAACTGTACCGCAACAAAGCTTCTTAGATGGATTTTCAAAAGGGAAAACTTTGGCTCCTACTCGGGTTGTAGAAATCTTTCTTTAACCCCGTGTATAGTAACAATTGATAGTCGATAAATGTTTCTTGTGGCTTTTTTTTAATACTTTTAGTAATAAATATTAGCCGTATTTTTTAACGTCACTAAATAGAAGTTAATAGAAACATTTAGAGACTATTCATTTTCGCAATATAGAGGGTAGGAGGAAGATTCCTCTAACCGAGATAACAGCCATTTTTTTTCCTTTTCAGAATATGAAGGCCTAACAGCACTGCCAAACAGAACGGTGAATCATATGCTTTGAAAAGAGAATTTGTACATGTTTCGGTTCCTTAAACATGTACACTTTGCATTAAATGTATGTACATCATTTAGAACATTTTCTTTACTTTTATTTCTGCAATTCCATACTAGTATTATTTGGTGAGAATTAAATACTTTTACAATATATTTGAAACTCATTGCAATGTCACTCCACCTTTTTAACAAGATACAACATGAAACAGTGAGATTATCTTAAATAGTAATTTAATGAGACAAAAAAAAAATAAGTATGATAAATAGTAACAAATATTAGTGATAATTGACATAAACAATTTACATTTGAAAGTAGGACCATGTTTTCCTCAATAAACTTTCCATGTTTCGTGTCATTGATTAGTAATTCTTAATTAATTTACTTATTATGATTTAGTTAAAATAATTATACTAATTATGTTTAATTATATATTTTTTACTAAGGTTATAACCTTTTTATTATTTTGAATCACTACTTTGCATGCAAAGTACGTGATTCTTACTTGTAGTAGAAGTTAAAAAGAGAAATGAATTTTGGAAGCGTCTTTTCTTCCCGACTGCTGACTGCATACTACATAGGCACTAGTACATTCTTCTATGTTTTGTTTTGGTAGGTACAACGCGCCGCGTCAATGCAGATCCTGAGGCGCCGTAGCCACGGAAGCGGCGCACTGTAATTCTTCCCCGATTTGTGCAAGTGATCGGCTAAGGTTCCCCGCGGCATGTACTCGTAAACGAGGATCATCTCGTCCGGCTCGTCGCAGTAGCCGATTAGCGAGACGAGATACCGATACCGGAACCTGGAGAGCATCTCGATTTCCGTCCGGAACTCTCGGGCTCCTTGGCGGGAGCGGGGGTTCAACCGCTTCACGGCGACGGTCATGCTCTCGCCATCGGAGATCGAGCCTTTGTACACTTTTCCGAACCCGCCTCGGCCGATGACTAGTTCGTCGGAGAAGTTGTCGGTCGCAGACTGGATGTCGGCGAGTGAGAACCGGCGACATCTGTAGAACAGTAAATCTTTGCGTCACAAGGGCCAAATGACTAAATTCTTCGATACCAAGAGAATCAAATGAAGACACATGATCCACAGCAACCTATTACAACAGAGAAACTGGGAACGTTGTTTTGAGGAGAGGTTGAGGAGGGAGGAACATCACAAGTTCTGCGCTTTACTGGGCAGGTCCAGATCATGCATTTAAAAGAGGCCGGAGCGCTTTAACTACAATGCTCATGTTTGGCCGACAATCAGGTTCATATTGAACACACAAGGCAGCAACAGCAGCCATCTTTTTCCAGCAAATTGACCATACAGGCAAAGCATGAGCAAAAATTAGTTAATCAAATTAATCAGATGGAGGTTCTAATTCAGACATGGATAATTATTGGGACGAGAAAACGCCGTATGTCTAGAAAGGATGAACAAGATATGCACTACAAGTCATTATCTATTTGGTACAGCAATAAAACAAGTCAACAGTCCAAAATGCACTTCAGATTACCTTTGCAACTGCCTTGGGAGGGTATTCACCGTTCAGTCTGGTGTCAACACACTGCTTCACCTTATCTTCGCCGAGTTTTGGTGTTGCCTAAAGTACCACCCACATGCAAAGGTAAAAGCTTTGTTTACAGAATATACAAGACAAAGCTCAGAAATAAGCAGTAATATTTCGTCATGATGAACTAAGAGGGAGGGAGTACCCATAACACAAGACTCTGCTGTCCACGTGGCAATGTTAGGTCAACAGGCTTACGCCCAGTCAAGAGCTCCAGGAGGACGACACCAAAGCTGTAAATATCACTCTTTGAATTTAGCTGCCCATTCACTACATATCTGGCAAATGAATCGAAAAGATCAGACCAGGTATATGCTTCAGGGGCCAACGTCACAAAAAATCATAGAATGGATCTTATTATGGTTTTTACTACATGCCCTTTTTATTCATCAAAAAAATAGAATATGAATGCAGCAAAGGAAACGAACCTGAGCAAAGCCAATCATCTAGGAGACAGACTACCAACATACCGTAAAAAAGCTTTTAAATTCTTAGTTGGTAAAATTCCAACTGTACAACAAAATCTTCATATGTATACAAGTGCTCTAAGACACATTGTTGCTGTCGCTTCTGCAGTCTTCAAGAATTTCATGGACTGTCAAAGAGTGTCAGTCATATGCATGTGAATATTATGGACGCATGCGGGGCCAAATACCTGAGATTGATAGGGAACAAACAGATCCTACCATTTGGTCACTTCATCCTCTGGAACCATATATCGGTTCCTTATTTGTTTCTTACCCAAGGTAATGAGTCAATTTTTCTTGTAAGGGAAAGATTCTTAAGACGACTTATAAATTATGCCATCTACGCTGCTTCCTATCAAGTATAAAATCCGTGGTTGGCACTTGGCAGCAACAAAAGGTAATTGGAAAATTTAATCACTTGCAACAGAAGGTGAGCTGAATTGGGGAATTTAATCACTTAAGACACAAAAAAGCATCTATGCAGAGATCCAAACAAGAGCTTACTCTGGAGCATCATAACTGAAGGTTCCCAAAAAAGTAGCAGAATGCAGATGTCCTGCCACATCAGGAGCTTGATTTGACAAATCAATATCCACAATCTTGGCGACATCATCATCAAAAAGTAAAATATTGCTAGACGTAATATCACGGTGGATAATACGAGGCTGCACCTTCTCATGCAAGTATTCAAGTCCTTTTGCAGCAGCTACAGCAATTTTAACTCTTTGGGACCATGATAAAACTGGACCTGGCTGTGCACCTTTGACACCTTTTTTTCCTACATCCACAAGTTGAAGATTATTACATTTATTTGCATCACCGAGGATTTGTTATACTCCATTACTTGAACAAAGCAGTTAGCTAAGATGTTGGAAGGTTGGAACATAAAAATGGGGGGAGGGGGAAGGAATACCCCGTCATATTTTGAAAGTTGTTTCATGGTACTTATGGGTAAATTTAATTATTTTGGAACAAACTTACGGGTAAAAATGTGAAAGAGACAGGACGCCCTTCCTACAATCAGTTTTACTCGAAGGGATATTCAATCACATCAATGCAATAACACGTAAACAATGTTATTCCCATATATTTATATTTATAATATCATAAATATCTGAATAAACACAACCCTTGGCATCAAAGGACGTAACTCTTGACTACTAACTGCAGTTAATTGATTTTGTGAGCAAAGCCTTATAAAGGCTCTGCATCCTTTTTACTTTTCCAATGTGGGACAACAAACCCACATCTTGTCACTAAATGGATAGCCTGACTCAGATATTGAGTACACGAAAGTTGGGGCAGAGGCGTCAGATTCATGAAGTTTTTATCCGTGGAACTGGGGAAATAGTTTATCTTCTTCTCTAGCTTTGCTCGTAAATGAGTTTATGCATGCTGTTCCCATCTTTGGCATGGCATTGGAAAGGGCCCTTGCACCCAATGTGAACCAATTGGTCAGAGTAAACGAAGATCATTTAAGAGGATCCTATCTATGAGATGAAGCATTTTCTTGTTAACCATTTGTTTTGTTGAATTAATGAGACCCTTCAGCACTTAATTGTTTACGAAGGTCACCTAAAACATTCTCAAATTTAAGGTTTGTGCAGTTTTCCAGACATTCTTCACAACGGAAAAATTGGACATCACTTACCATGAAGAATATCATGAAGAGAACCATTAGAAGCAAACTCGTAGACAAGGACACGAAGACCACTGCCCACAGAATAACCAAGTAACTCAACAACATTCTCATGTTTAAGCCTTGAAAGCATTGAAACCTGTAATGACATGAATCAAATCCCAGAAAATCTATATGGACTACTGAATCTCATGCAGCTCTATTATATATAGCACATTTTGTAGGCCGAACCTGTGCTAAATATTCGTTGGCTGGTTGGTCATTTGATTCCAACTTTTTAATGGCTGCAGCCTGCCCACTTTTTAAGATGCCATAATATACTCTGCCACATGAACCTTCGCCAATGTAAGCTTTTGTACCAAAGCTGTCTGTAATTTCCTTCAACTCATCCACCTGAATAGCAGGGACAGCAATGGGCAGGATGTTCACAGTCTGTGTCCTCTTTGGCACAGCCTCTGTGGCATGATAACCTCCATTCTTACCTACATTTGATGAGGTCAGAAGCCTTAAATTTTTAAAAGAGCCAAAGGAGAAGGAAACAGTACCAACAAGATTAAACAAATACAACTTCATTTGCTTAACCCAGCATACAACTGCAATAGTGTACCAGCAGTCAAGCAAGGAATATAAAGCAAAAGATGATACTTGAACGAGCAATTGAACCGTAGATAAACCGCTGAGCCGATGTATGAGTTGCTACCACAAGGCACGTGGGTTTTGCGTCTATTAATAATACATGTTGTCCCACCCGCGTATTATCTCACAAGCTAACCCAATTAGGCAGTCCCCTACAGTTGCCCCCTGCGCACGTGGCCTTCATGTAGTAACGTCTCACATGCATATCCATTATGAGTCCTTCTATTTCGGCAACCCGCTTTGCAATTGAAATGCGTTTCCAGTTAAAATTATTCCTGCATTCAAACTGCTCATCCTTTCTGCGATTTCTCTTATTACAGTTCACCCCTTCGAACGTTTGTTGTTACTCAATTCCTATAAACAAACTCATAATAAGTCATTCAAATTCGCATGATATTTACTTAGTCAAAGTTGTTCATAGGAAATCATACGACTAAATTCAATCCATTCATTTGGTGCAGGAGAAAGGTTGCTCCACTATGACCTAGACAGCAAGCGTTCGAAACGCAGAAACAGCCCCTCCAAAAAAAGGGGAAGGAGCTGCTTACATCTAGCCCTCTACTGGGCTTCCTTTTTCTTTTCAATTAACGACTTATTTGCGGTTAAATGCTGACATATGGCAAACTTTCATGTTTAACCTAATGCTATAGAAGATAGTATCCTGGAAATTAAGGAGGCTTCTTCCGAATTGATTTCTACGGATTGCATTTCAGGTGTAGCTCCTTGTCTTGGCACACACCAACCTTTGACGGGTTATACATCTTCCCATCAATCCAACCTTTGAAAGCCACAACATGGAATCCCTTACCTTTCTCGATTAAAATTCTTGGTCATGATTTTCAGTTCACTGAAGGTGAATTGCTTAAAACTTGGAGTCAGAGTTTGTCCACCTGAAGGCGGTTGCCGTGCAACAACTCCATCTTTGTTTGACACGCTTGCATCTTTGTCTGGCAATATGCTGTTACTGATGCTGTTACCTAAAATAAGAGACAAGGAGAGAAACAAAAGCATGAATTGTCGATAAGCTACGATAAGCTAGGCATGGGCAAAAGTTTTATAAGACACAAAGTAATATTATTATTATTATTTTTGTGTATGTGTAAGTACGATAAGCCAAGCATGAACAAAAGTTTTTCTCCATTTGACATTTCTTTTACGCAAATCACGTAGTAAAATATTATTTCTAACAATACATGTTACGTAATAATTAAAGGAGGATATAAAAAATTAGAATGTTAGTGAAAACTAAATACACTTTCACTTTGATAGTAGTTTTAGATACATTGATATAATGTATTAGCATAGTGATGTACCAAAATGAGATACATTTTCAGTATTCTACACAATTTTTGTCAATATGATTCTAATCGTATTAAGTAGTGGCTTATTTGATTAATTGAATCTATATTCATGAGTAATCTCCATTATTATGATTTATTATGTATATATGCATCGATGCAGTGAAAGTCATTATATTTGTCCTTTTTTTTAATTTAAAGCATTATTAACTATATTATAATATATGTTTAATGAGAAAATAAATTATATCTCAACCCGACCATATTACAACTTCCTGGACAATATCTCCGCCTTCATTAGGCCGTACGCTCTTATTGTCACTTTTAATTTTTGCTTTGGATTCTGAGCATAGAGAGGAAAACGTAAATCTGTCACATACAAGAAAAAGCATATACTCCTACTTAACCTGAGTTTGAAAAAAAAAATAAAAAAAAAAAAGCTTAAGAACACCATCCTTCCATTTTATGCGGTATCCCTCAGCCACAGTCCATAATGTGAACACAATAAGCAAATTCAGGAAAAGGCTTCTTATTTGAGGCGTTTTGGCTCAGGCCATATATGATATGTGAAAGGAAAATACGATAGAGCCTATAGACAATTCTGGACAACCTATTCAGATGTTCAATTGGGAAAACTAAGAAGAACAGAAGAATGATTAGCTTGAATTGAATGGAAATAAACCCCCGTAGGGAACTCAAAAAATCCAAAAGCTGGGTTGCACCTTCAAGAAGTCCATAGTGATCTTTAAAATACAGAGAATAGCAAGGAAGAGCAAAGTTTAATGGATCAACGATAAGAGCCACCGACACATGAAGAGGTCTTTTCGGTGGAAGAACGAAGAAAGCCATGGTTTTTCCCCAGATCTATAAGGTTTTTCCACTCAGCTACCTTGAACGGAGAAACAAAAGAATATCCAGAGAAATTCAGAAAGCAAGTAAATCGGGTAATGAAAGGTGAAGTTAGTGATAGCAACCAACATTAACTTCTAAAGCAAATAAAAACTAGAAAGTATGGCAGTAATTTGGAAATAAATCTATACTGCATCGATGCAGCTGAAATGTAGGAAGGATTGCAGTGATATTATGGAAATAAATCTAGATCACAGAGTTGTGAACAAACAATATTTTACTCAGAACTTGTTATCAGTTGACCACAATAAAGCTAAAAAGAGTAAAAGGAGCTATATACATAAAGGTGCAAAGGAAAATCAATGACTTCTGTTAATCTCTATCAGTTAACAACACTGAGAAAGAAGGTCCATGCAATTATTCAAACAACTCGGGAGGTTTTCATAAAACATCCGGAGAGACCATTGTTTTTTATCCTCTGTGTTGTCTCTGTTAAGAGTACGTGCGTTTGGGCACACTTTAGAAAAACAAATTTAAGGTATAATCATGACCTTCCCGGGAAATCGACCCCATCTTCAAAAGAAAGAGGAACTTAATTCCTTATCCAGAAACGCTTTATGCTAGTGAAATCAACATGACCAACTTTGACATTGTTATCAGCACAACGCTTTTGAACATCCTCCAAAGGTTAGTATTACTTGATCAGAGATTCCAACAATAATATTGCGGCAAGCCGGCAACTAAGGCAGTAAGTTCCACCTAAGGGTGATAGGGCCGGTACTCCCTAAAATCAGGGCATCAATATTATCCAGGACATTAAGGAGGCTTCTTCCGAATTGATTTCTCCGGATAGCATTTCAAGTTTGGTAAATGGTAGGCTACTCTTAACGAAATAGAGGGAATGCTCACATTAAATGCATTGGACTGTACCAATCAAACAGATAAAGTATTTGAGCGTACCTGAAGTTCCTCTTGAGAAATACTGCTGCAGCTTCCTTGTGAAACTCATCTTGGCAGGCTTGACAACATCCAAAGAATCCTCTCCCTCTTGCAGTGTCAAAGGCATCTTTGCTGCAGGCTTGACAACAATAGAAGAGTCCTTCCCTTCCTGCATTGCCACGGCAAACTCAAGACGCACCACGACCTCAGCCATTGTGGGGCGTTTCCTAGGAAAATGATGCAAGCATTCGTCCGCAATCTGCACAAACTCCATCAAACAATCCTTCTTAATTTCCTCCCTCTCACTAGGATCAATAATCTCATCTACCGTTCCTTTTCTTATACAATACTGGGCCCACCCGGCCAGACCCCATTGCTCCTCATCGGCGCTCAAATCCACCGCCGGCCTCCCACACAGTGCCTCAAGCATCACCACCCCGAATGCGTACACGACTGATTTCCTCTTCAGTCTGCGGGTCAAGTAGTACTCCTGGTCCAAATACCCGAACGTACCTTTAACCTCGGTGCTCACATGGGCAGGGGCGGACCATCCCCATGACCGGGGGGGCGCACGGCACCCCTCAAGATTTGTGAAATTTTCTTATAGCTTCTGGGAAGGGAAGCTTACACACACATAGACCAGCCACAATAAAGTTAACAAACAAACAAACAGATTGTCTTATAGAATAAAGTTAACAAACAAACTGATTATCTTCTAGGAAGTTAACAATAAAGTTAACAAACAAATAGATTGTCTTCTAGAAAAACCACACACGGGTTTAAAATATGTAAAACTTTATAAAAATACCACTAAATTATAATATTAATTTATTAGAATTTTATTTTGTTGTATTTTTTACTTTTTGTGTCACCGACTGCCATAATCTTTGTCTTTGCCATTTTCTTCCTCTATCTTCATTCTTCCAAATCCCAAATTCTAAATCTCCATATTAAAAAAAAAAGAATAGATTAAGTTTAGTTCTTCTTTTTTTAGTTGAAATTCTTATGATTAATTTGTTAACTTATACGTGACTAATATGCTGATACAATTGATAATAATATTAGTAATATATCTACATAGTAGGAATGAAGCGTCTTTCATGCAAAATTAGTAATTTATTGTTGACTAATCTTAGTAAGTTAAATAAATCACTATGCATAGTGAAAATATATTGTTAGTAGTCAAATTGAGCTATCTATTTTGTATTTAACATATTTAATAGTGACGCTAATTATATAGTGCTTTTGATTATTCATGTTTTATGTGAACTTGAAACATCTTAAATCTTTTATGTTAGCCATCACATCTTTTTATGATTTTTTGGCACCCCCGATTAGACTTTCTGGATCCGCCCCTGCACATGGGAGTAGGCCTGGTCTTCTGGACCTAATCTGGACAGCCCAAAGTCTGATATCTTGGCGTCCCAATTGTCATCCAACAAGATGTTGGAGCTCTTCACGTCACGGTGTATCGCCCTGTCCGGCTGGATGCTCGTGCCGGTGTGGAGGTAGTCCAGCCCACGCGCCGCGCCAATGCAGATCCTGAGGCGCCGTAGCCACGGGAGTGGCGCACTGTAATTCTTCCCCTATCTGTGCAAGTGATCGGCTAAGGTTCCCCGCGGCATCTACTCATAAACGAGGATCATCTCGTCCGGCTCATCGCAGTAGCCGATCAGCGAGACGAGGGTCCGGTAGCAGAACATGGAGAGCATCTCGATTTCGGTCCGGAACTCTCGGGCCCCTTGGCGGGAGCGGGGGTTCAACCGCTTCACGGCGACGGTCATGCTCTCGCCATCGGTGATTAGGCCTCTGTAAACTTTTTCGAATCCGCCTCGGCCGATGACTAGTTCGTCGGCGAAGTTGTCGGTCGCCGATTTGATGTCAGCGAGTGAGAATCGGCGGCTGGATGAGGAAGACGTGGACGGCGAGCTGTCGCAGGTGCTCATCATGCTCATGTTATGAAGGGAGACACACCGCTAAGAAACTAGTGGTAGTGACTTGCTGGTGGACTGTTATGGAGGCCGCAAATGGCGCGGAATTTTCTTTGTATTAATGAGAGTGGGATCGTTACATCCGTACCTTTTATTTAATTTTTTGAAAGGAGTAAGAATCTACCATTAATATTAAAGAAAGTACTAGGACGACAATCCCATGCGATAGAAATACTGTACAATAACCTAACCCAATCACCGATATAGGACAACTCGACCCCTTCTAGGAAAGAGTTCAATCGATAGCTACAACAACGTAAGTAAGAGTAAATATAAATACATAAAACCTAAACAAGCAAGTCTCTTTTTATTTTTATTTTTTATCATAATTTTTTTCAATTTTTATGGAGATAAGCACTAAACAAGAAAACAAATCAAAAAAGAAACACACAAAACTGAAAACAAAGACCAAAGGATAAGGTCAACTAGATATGTCAAAAGGGTCGGGCTGACCCGGCCCTAAATTAGCCTGGGCTGGCCCGACCCTAAAGGTGAAGAGTGTCGGCCCTAACCCGTAGGGCCTTGGGCTAGGGTTAGGGCCAGGCCTGTTGTAATGCCCCGATTTTTTGAAATGTTAATTTCAACTAAACGAAGGTAAAAAACCTCAAAATATCCAAAAGTCTGCCATTGGGTATCTAGAGCATCTAAGAATAAGTCGCCAAGAAACATCAATAAATGCCACACCGGCTTAAAACAGTTACATTGACCTCAATTACTCCAAAATAAAATCTAAAGCGAAATATATTCGACAATAAATATAAAAGGAAAATCCTTCTCTAAAAAGCTTCTTATTTAACACTACCTTATAATCTTTTGCACAGTTCTGAACATTGGCTGATAACCTAAAAGTAAGGGGGGTAAGCACAAAGCCCAGTAAAGATAATCGCATACACCCACCCACAGAGCACAGAGCACAAAACACGCTATATCGATAATAGTACTTGGAGTTGATAAAATACGATACCAAAGTGCATGGTGAATACCAAAATCAATGCACTAATTTTCAATTCAGAAATTAGATTAGCAACAAGGTCAAATAGCTCGTACCAGCAGACAATACAATGTCAAAGTAAGGAATTAACATATATAACTGAATTTGCAGTGGGTCAAAAGGTTTCGATGTGTTTAAAACAATACAAAATTAGGTTCGAAACATTTCCACAAGTTCTGATAACGATATCTTATATTTCAAAAAAACTCCAGTGAATTCAATAATACTTTAGATAAGTTTGAAAACGTCTTCAAATAGATTAGCTATCAAAATCCAAATGTCCAATCAGTACAAAGATGAAGACCACGCGAGCCAATAAAAAATGTGTCACACGTGTCATCGCTGACACGTGAGACAAGGTTCAGAAATTAAGATCGCGATCTCTAGCTCATCTCGCTGAGCTAGCCCACGTTCCAATCCACGTGGATAAGTTAGAAATAGATAAGTCACATACACAATGACATGACTTGACAAATTATAAAAACATATACCAAATCAACTTAATAAACACCAAGAGTTTGAAGCCGACAAAGTCATTCTCGTTCACACGATTCTACGCAGAATAGTTTTATTTGAGGGTTAACTTCAACAATGAAATCAACAAATTCTAAGAAAACTCAAAGCCTAAAAGTTGAAGAGGACTCATTACTGTTTTTGTAATGTCTAAGATCATAAAAAACTGATAAGAAATGAATAAGATGGAGCAAGTCAAAGTAAGCTGATTTACAGTGTCGAATAACAACTTTTGCACTCATGAATAACTTTCAAACTGAATTTTGATTAGAAAATAGATAGATTCGGACAAAACACAAAACTAAGAAGTTTAAGAGGATTCTTTAAGGTTTCCAGATTGTCTAGAATCATCAAAAACCAATAAAAAATGAAGGAGATAGAAAAAATCGAAGTGGGCTGATTTACAGTGTCAAAAATAGAAAAGTCTGCACTGACAAATAACTTTCGAACTCAATTTTGACCAAGAACCAAATGGATTCTTAAAAAACCTTAAACTAAAAAGTTGAAGAAGACTCTTCAAGTATTTCATAATTTCCAAGATCATAAAAAACCAATGAGAAACAAATCAGATACAATAAATAGAAGTCTGCTGACCTGAATTGACATAAATATAAGCATAACAATGTTCAAGTATATTTTTTAATATTGATCACTTGGAATTTTGGAAAAACCAAAACTAAAAAGTTGTAGTATACTATTTGAGGTTTTCAAAAAGTATAAGAACACTGAAATTGGACAAGGAACGAAAAAGTTTCGGACTTTTGAAGTTGCTACAAAGATTTACAACAAAAAGATCATGAATCAAAGTCAATAATCGAAAGTACAAAGAACTATTTAGCGTAACGATCAAGAATGTAATTAGGGTTCTAAAGAATCAATAGATCTCTTTAAACAATAACTCAATTGACGAACAGATCGATAATCAGAATTCAGATAGGGTAAATGCGTGAGAAGACCCTTATCTTAATTGCGCAAATAACTCCAAGTCTTGATCTCCTCAAACAAATTATATCAAGAATCCTAATATAATAATACCCAAAATTTTAATTAGACTCCATCAATCATAATAGTTTATGTGCTTTTTATCACAAACATCAATCTCAATATCAAATTAAGCTCTTATCTCAATGTAATGACCAAAATCTCAAGAGTGTTCATCCTAAAGATTCTTTGGAGACTCTTCTAAAGTTTCTAGTGCTTTTAGGAATTATAGTACATAAGTCATTGGCCTAAAAGGAATGTAATTATATTCCTAAAACAATAAGAATTGCAAAATACTCATTACGTCCCAAAATTCTTTAACTTTATTAATGGGCCAAACTAAAGCCCAAATTTAAATTGAGTCATCTAATTCCAAAAGCACAACCCACTTTCCCGAAAGAAAATTTTTAATTGATTTTTAGGCCCACTATTTAATCCAAAGTTATCATATATTTTAATTCGTACTTACACAAGTATCCTGAAAAAAAATAATCTAGGGTGTGATACCTGTTTTTGTGGTTTTTTATCTGGGCCAGGCCCTAAAAAACGGACTGTCTTGAAACCGGCCCGTTTTTAGGGCCAGCCTGGTTCTGGCCCGATTTTGAACTTTCACTACAAGAAAACAGACTTTTAGCGACGGGGAAATCCGTCGCTAAAAGCCCAAAATCCGTCGCTAAAGGAATTAGCGACGGATTCACCGTCGCTAAAAATCCCTCGTATAAAAGCCCGTCACTAATAGTTTAGCGACGGAATTTTTAAATCCGTCGCTAAATATGTGATTTTTACCGACGGATTTATTTTTCATTAGCGACGGAATGTCCGTCGCTAATTATATTTTTAAAATTTTAATTTATTTTCTTTTTTGTCCAATTAGCGACGGATTAAATATTTAGCGACGGAATATTCCGTCGCTAAATAGCTTATTTAGCGACAGAATATTTCGTCGCTAAATATTTAATTGAAAGGAATATTTTAGCGACGGAATAAATCCGTCGCCAAAAGTCAATATTTTTTTTTAAAATTTTCTTTTTATTTTTCAATTACCTAAACCTGTACAGAAATACAATTCTCAACAACAACGCGCAATAAGCGAAATACAGAAAAAAATATATAATCAATTATAAAAAATATTTATTATAAAAGAAACTAATACATGTACAAGCCGGGAACCGGATATAGCCGGTTAGGAGAGGGGAGAAGAGTACAACCCGGGCGCGGGGGGGGGGGGGGAAGCTAGGAACGGGCACGGGAAGGGGCTCATCAGGGGTTCCCGAGTCCCGGATCTGGATCCTGCTGATCCGGGGCCGGGGCGGCTGGTCCAGCAGTGCCCTGCTCCCTCATCATCCGGCACACCACTGTAGCAATGCGCTCGATATCCTCCTCGTGCAACTGAGGCCGAGGAGCCGGTGTCTGTGGAGGGGCAGCAGGGGGTGAGGACGCTCCTATCACGGCACGAGGAGTCGTGCTAGGCAGGCCGCGTATGCGGCCTTTCGGCCGATTCACGACCTCCGGCGTATCCAGCCATCGCTTCAACCCCCCAGTACTCGCAGCCGTACTAGTGGACGCTGATGGCTGTCCGGACTGCTGCTCGGACCCCCTTAGCTGTTCATACGAGGCCTGCAAAAATAGTGGTTTAACGATATGTTATGGCATTAATTAACGAAACAGACATCGAGGATAGAAAGAAACAGATTAACTTAAATAAATTGACTCACATCGATCCGCCGGGCAATATCTGAAATATAGTCGCCCGCCTGGTGCGTCTCGTCCTTGTCCTTCTTCCGCACGTGCGTCTGAGTATAGGTCAGAGCTATGACCTCATCCTCCTCTAGATCCGGGTGCTCGACCGCGTTCATATGTCGGACGATGTCGTGTGGCACCGACCCCCCCGTGTGCGTCGGATCTCTGTTCTGTCTGTTCTTAGCCCCGCTCTTACTCTTGGCGTCCCAACCTGGATCCGCAGCCCACCGATCTATCATCTCCCCCCATACACGGTGAGATATCCAATGTGGGGGATATTTCGTCATGTCCGTCATCGGGGCACCCGCGGGCAGCGCCCTCTTCGCCCGGTCCCGTGCATCGTGGAGCCATCGGCGGTAATTCTTGCCGATGTAGGCAAAGAAAGCCTGCTGCCCCAGTCCCTGCTGCTCAGGCGTATCAAACGTGAACCCCTCCTGTAATGCATTCAATAACACAAATTAACAACATAAAACAAACTGTAATTTAACATTTACTAACGCTGAAAAAAATACTTCACCGTACCAGCCACTCCTCCCATAGGGCCTCCCTCGCAGCGGCATCCCATTCCTTCCAGTACAGGCGTGGCTCGAAGAATCGGCCCTTCACAAGAACGCCGATCTTCGTCCTCGCCATATTCTCCAGGATCCTGCCAAAGAAGTAATTAAATTAATTAATACAGTTCAAATATAAATTAACACCCAAAATTTTTAAACATAAGGCATGAGGTGATATTTTTAGTACTTACAGGCCCTCCTGCGTGAGCGTAACTCTCTGTTTACGCTGGGGGTCGATGCGTACCCCGCGTGTCGGACCACGGCCTCGTCGAGATCCTACAAAACACAGACATTAATACAGTTCTAACATAAGGCTAGCGAAAATGTAGGAAACACCGTTATCAACTATACCTGAGGTAGAACCCACGGAAGATGGAGACGGCTGGGGCGACGGCGATGGCTGGGGCGACGGCGATGGCTGGGCCGACGGTGACGGCGACAGCTGGGGCTGGGCCCCCGATGGCTGTCCGCGATCACTCTGTGCCTCGTCATCAGTAGGCAATGACGAGGTGGGACTAACCGGGGAGGAAGCAGCTCGGCGTCCAGCCCGGCCACGAATAGCCCGTATCCTATCCATATCTGACTTCATATAGATTATATACAAAGACATTAACACGTGAAAAATAATAATTTGGCATAAATCAGCATCAGCACTATATATATATATATATATATATGAACGGATGTGCAAAAACACATCAATAAACACCAAGTTCTAAAATGTTACTACATTTTTCCCGTGATGTTACAACATTACAAGTCAATCATTTTCAGTTTGCGAATCATCTTCATCACTATCCTCGTCGCCCTCTTCTTCGTGGGACTCGTCGTCCTCTTCATCTTCTAATTCATCCTCTTCATCAGTAGACTCGGTCACATCATCTCCAACACTTTCAACATCTTCCGCGTCATCATCTACGACTTCTTCTCCCACAAGAAGTGTTGTTGGAAGAGGAAGATCGTCCTCCTCGTTGTTGACCTCAACAGGGAACAAGACACGTGGTTGGTCGGCTTGAAAGGAGTCTAGCTCACTGTCATATGTCACGGGCAATTTCTTGGACTTGATAGTTGTATACCAATGAGATTTGGGATTGGCGACGTCCTCCGCGTAAAAGACTTGTACAGCTTGACTAGCAAACACAAAGGGCTCGTCTGATGCAAGTCTTGACTTGACATTGACATCTACAATCCCTTGAGAGCTAACACGGATTCCTCTGCTGCATGTGACATCGAACCACGTACACTTGAACATTACCAGGCGGTTTTGGGAACCCAGATATGTTAGCTCAACAATCTCATCTAACTCTCCGTAAAAATCCATGCAATTCTCGGCATAACAGTCGCCGTTGACCAAGACTCCACTGTTTTGGGTTTGTTTTGTTCGGTCATCATCTTTTACGTTAAACCTAAACCCGTTGATGATATAACCTCCGTAACAGGATGTTTGTTTGTTAGGGCCTTCGGCTAGTAATTTCAAGCAGGAGGCCACTGGTCTATCCATTGACTGAACCTATTGTAGATGACGGTAAACATTAAGGATAAATCAGTATACTAATTGGCCACAGAACTGTATATAACACATAATATAATTTCGTTAAATAATCTTACACGGATTTTGAACCACTGTACAAATTGTGACTTCCGGTGAGATTCAAGTCCAGCGGGATCAGTGATTAAAGATTCCGCATCGAACTCACTGCAAACCAATATGCATCTAACTCGCTTAACACACACTTTCAATTATGTACAGCAATGTAAGTGAATTAAGACTTTAACTTACTCAACGAATGCCGAAACTTCATCGCAATTTAGAAGGGCATATATTGTTGCAGCACTGTACTCTTCATCTGTTAGCCATCGAGTATACGTTCGGCCGAACGGACTACCTGACTGCTTGAATATTGACAATTGCCCTTCCAAATTTGTGCTTGCTCCGGGATCATTTCGGCCTAGTTGATTTAACCTTGTACCAACATCCGAACCGAAATATTGACTACAAAAGTTTACAAGTTCTTCCATTACGTAAGCCTCCGCAATTGAGCCCTCAACCCGAGCCTTATTACGGACTTTTTTCTTTAAATGGAACATGAACCTAGAAGTTTAGGGAATCGAGTTAGGTGGAATATCAATGATAACAGATGTCGCATTAAGTGTAAACGAACAACTGTAACAATTTAAGGATTACCTCTCGAAGGGATACATCCACCGATATTGCACGGGTCCACCCATCTTAGCTTCATATGCCAAGTGAACAGGCAGATGCTCCATTGAATCAAAGAACGAAGGTGGGAAGATTTTCTCCAGCTTGCAAATCGTCACCACAATGTTCTTCTCAAGCACTTCCATGTTACTCACCCGGATCGTAGAAGAGCATATATCTCGAAAGAAATGAGATAATTCAGTCAAAGTCTCGCAAACAACCCGTGGCAACAGTCCCCGGAAGGCAATAGGAATGAATCTCTCCATGAATACGTGGCAGTCGTGACTCTTCATCCCTTGGAACTTGCATTCCGAAACATTGCAACAACGAGATATGTTGGACGCAAACCCATCCGGAAGCTTCAAATTCTTAACCCACTGACAGACCTTCTCCACTTGTTTCTTGTCTAGACAGTAAGGTGCTTTCGGAAGTATGGTCCTCCCACTGACTGTCCGAGGATGCAATTCACGGCGTACACCCAACTGTTGTAGATCCCTTCTCGCTTTAAGGTGATCTTTCGATTTGCCCTTGAAATTCATCACTGTGTTGAACACATTATCAAAAACGTTCTTCTCAATATGCATCACATCCATGTTGTTTCGGATAACGAGCGTCCTCCAGTAGGCTAACTCCCAGAAGATACAAAATTTTCTCCAGTTGTGCTCTTTCCCGAACCCTGCAATCTTCTGATCCGGCACACCCTTACCGTGTGGTATGTCAGTATCAAGTGCCTCCAGGTGTGAGAGTACTTCTTCACCAGATGGGTAGTCCAGCGTGACAACCTCACGCTCGATTGTCCCGTCAAATTTATCCTTCTGCCTACGAAACTGATGGCCCGGTGGCAAAAGCTTACGGTGACATCCGAACCACGAGGCCTTTCCGCCGTGCTTTAACGTATGACCGGGGTTCACGCCCATACAAGCAGGGCATGCTAGCTTCCCATGTGTGCTCCAGCCACACGTCATTCCCAATGCGGGGAAATCATGTATAGTCCACATCAAAGCAGCCCTCATCTGAAAATTTTGTTTAAGGGATGCATCATATGTTTCGACTCCATGATTCCATAATTGTTTTAACTCATCAATCAACGGCCTTAAATACACATCTATGTCCTTACCGGGACTCTTCGGCCCCGGAATAAGCAACGACAAGAACATATACGGCTTCTTCATGCACATGCCTGGTGGAAGGTTGTAAGGGACAATAATAACAGGCCAACAGGAGTAAGGCGTGGTAGACTGACCGAAAGGGTTGAACCCATCGGTTGCCAGACCAAGTCTAACATTCCGAACTTCCTGAGCAAAAGACTGGATGCCTGCGGTCAAACTCCTTCCACGCCTCTCCATCAGCTGGGTGTGTCAGCACATCGGCATCGTTGCTGCGAGTCTCACGGTGAGCCCTCATATGTTCAGCCGTACTGGAGGAGTAGTACATTCTCTGAAGCCGTGGTGTGACCGGGAAATATCGCAATATCTTCCATGCAATGTTTTTCTTCTTCCCTTTGTCCGGTTTGTACCTCGAATGATCACACACTGGACATAATGACAAATCCTTATTCTCTTTCCAGAATAATACACAATCGTTATTGCACGCATCTATCCGGTCGTAGCTCAACCCAAGTTTCCTCATCATCTTCTTCGCGTCATAGTACGACGGCGGTAGCTTTTCACTTTCGGGCAGTATTTCTTTGATGAAGGTAACAAACTCGTTAAAACCTTTCTCGCTCAGCCCGTGGTCTGATTTCAACTGTAATAACCTACTAACCGCAGACAGCCGTGTGTGTTTCGGAGCTCCATCCCACAGCGGCTCTTCCGCAGCTCTCAACAACTCATAAAACTGATGAGCCCCCTCGTTCGGCGGTTGTGGCCTGTCGTTACCCCAGTCAACATTAGCATGCCCAACATCCATAATCATATCTCGGAAATCATATCGTGCCTCCTCCCTAACTTCAGTTTGACTAGCCAGGTTGGACGACAATACTATCGTTTCCCCGTGCTGCGTCCACCTTGTGTATCCACCCATAAAACCGTACCGACGAAGATGCCATTTTACTTCAATTCTTTTTCTCCAGTGCAACAACTCACATCTACCGCACGGGCACCTTATCTTATCAAGGTCAACATGTGCAGGATGCGCATAAGCGAAGTCGAGAAATTCGTCAACGCGACACTCAAAATCTTCAGCATTCTTCCTTTTCATCCAACTTCGATCGACTGACATGACGACTGAATTATCGTACTGTATACCACCTTCAATAATGACCAGTGATTAAGCATTGCCGATGTAAATATCAATGCATGAATGTTACAACACGTCTACATATTTCCCCTCCACTCTTGAACAGGTAGTGGTCCTATCCCATTCAGAAAAGCACATGTTTATAAAACAGTGAATAACTCATGCTTAGTCCGATGTCTGTGGAAAATTCGGCAGCACCTCCCCGCATTTCTCCAAGTACACCACATCGATTAGGTGTTCTAACATTCATCTAACCTTGCTCAGGAAGGTTTGACGGATGTTAGAACACCAGATCTGTATGCACCCGGAGAAACACACGAGAACGTGTACCAAATATCCACGACATAGAACATAAAGCATGAGTCAAAATACTGTTTTATAAACAATTAGCTTTTCCAAACTGTCCAAACTGGACATCCAAAGGCTCATTACAAGGCATTACTTTGTAATGAGTACCTTTGAACGGGAACTAAGGGTTTTTATGCATGCATGTGTTCAGAAATTGATAAGATATGCAAGAATCTTTCCGAAATATCAAAACTGCAGAATGATCGTTGCATATGTTATCAATTCCACATTAAATAGAACTCGTTGGCAACGAGTTGAACCATCTCGTTGCCAATGGACTTCTCAAAACAACAATTAATATAAAGAAGGCAGGGTTTGTAAAGAACGAGTAATTGAACCATCTCTGGGCAACATGGAGTAATTATGGGATGTACAAGGACTAATTAGGGCTAACTGGGTTATTAGGGAACAAGACACGATTATTAATTATAGCTGATTAGAGTTGATTAGGACTAATCAGGGTTATTTAGTCCTAATTAGGGTTTAACAATTGCCGAGTAGTGATGATTAGTCCTAATTAGGGCTAATTGGGCTTAATTGGGTTATGTTAGGGCTAATTAATGTTAATGAGGGATAGTTTCGGATGATTATAGCTGACTAGGGTTGATTAGGACTAATTAGAGTTATGTAGTCCTAATTAGGGCTTAATTGTGCCGAGTAGTGATGATTAGTCCTAATTAGGGCTAATTAATGTTAATGCGGGCTCGTTTCGGATAATTATAGCTAATTAGGGTTGATTATGACTAATTAGGGTTTAATTGTGCCGAGTAGTGATGATTAGTCCTAATTAGGGCTAATTAGGCTTAATTGGGTTATGTTAGGGCTAATTAATGTTAATGAGGGATAATTTCGGATGATTATAGCTGACTAGGGTTGATTAGGACTAATTAGAGTTATGTAGTCCTAATTAGGGTTTAATTGTGCCGAGTAGTGATGATTAGTCCTAATTAGGGCTAATTAGGCTTAATTGGGTTATGTTAGGGCTAATTAATGTTAATGAGGGCTAGTTTCGGATAATTATAGCTAATTAGGGTTGATTATGACTAATTAGGGTTTAATTGTGCCGAGTAGTGATGATTAGTCCTAATTAGGGCTAATTAGGCTTAATTGGGTTATGTTAGAGCTAATTAATGTTAGTGAGGGCTAGTTTCGAATAATTATAGCTAATTAGGGTTGATTAGGACTAATTAGGGTTATTTAGTCCTAATTAGGGTTTTGATGGTGCCGAGTAGTGTTGATTAGTCCTAACTAGCGCTAATTAGGCGTAATTGGGTTATGTTAGTGCAAATTATGACTAATTAGGCTAACTACAATCAATATGCGCATAATTGGGTTCATTTGGGCTAATTTGAGGTAATTACAGCTAATTTGAATTTTATCAGGTTCTTAGGGTTAATTAAAACTAATTAGGCTCGTTAGAGCTAATTAGGGTTAATTGATTTACTAAAATATTGTTAATCAGGACTAATTAGGGCTAATTATAGCCAGCGCTGGAGCCACGATTAGATTCCAGGGGGTGCATGCTAAAAATGTCGCATTAACCTAACTAACCTAAATTTAATGCACATTCAACAACCTCAATTCCGACACCTCATATAGGGTGTCGATATGGTGTCCGATACGTTTCTGACACCTCCGGACACGTGTCAGACACATACCGACACGTGTCTGACACATACCGACACGTGTCCGACGCCTTTGGACACGTGTCCGACGCCTCCGGACACGTGTCCGATGCCCAGCGACACGCACCTCCGGACACATCGGCATACGTTAATTTGTTTTCTAAATGTCGGACACCGTCGATCAGACGTGGTGTCCGTGTCTGCGCTAACTAACAGGTATCTCAATCCAATTGGGTCCCATCCTCCGTCAACAATCTCAATTCTCAATTCTCAAATGCTCAATGCAATAAAAATTAACAAAAATCACACATTCAATCCAATTGGGTCCCATCCTCCGTCAATAATCTCAATATCTCAAATGCTCAATGCACAATTAACAATCTAAAATCATCAATTAACAACCTAAAATCATCAATTCATAATCGCAATTACTTCAAATGCACAGCTAATAACCTAAAATCATCGATCAATAATCACAATTATAAAACGCACAATTAACAACCTAAAATTATCAAACAAATGAGCAATGTTCAAATTTTTTAAAAACTGTTCAAAATTCACATATCCGATGCGCTTGAATTATTTCAATTTAGGGTTCGATTGTATTAGGGCATTCAATTTAGGGTTCAATTAGTTTCATTTAGGGTTCGGTTCGATTAGGGCATTCAATTTAGGGTTCAATTACTTCAATTTAGGTACAATTAGGGGGTTCTATTGATTCAATTTAGGGTTCGGTTGATTTGAGGCATTAAATTTAGGATTCAATTAGTTCAATTTAGGGTTCAATTAGGGGGTTCTATTGATTCAATTTAGGGTTCGGTTGATTTGAGGCATTCAATTTAGGGTTCAATTAGTTCAATTTAGGGTTCGGTTGGATTAGGGGGTTCAATTAGGGTTCGGTTAGATTGGGGCAATCAATTTAGGGTTCAATTATGACTAATTAGGGTTTAGGGTTTAGGGTTTAGGGTTTAGGGTTTAGGGTTTAGGGTTTAGGGTTTAGGGTTTAGGGTTAAGACCACATTTTCTTTAACATCTACCAATTTATCATGGGAAAATTCGTAACTTCTAACTCTTGAACACCTTCTAAGGGGCCATGAAGCTAATTTATGTGTTGGTGTTATCGTATTCCCCAAGCCTTTTTTTAAAACCAAAAGGTGAACCCTCCTCCAAGAGTCGATCAACCCCGCCAAGCCAAGCATACGAGTTACGAGAATCTACAAACCATAATAGAATCTACAAGCCAAGCATACGAGTTACGAGAATCTACAAACCCTTCTCATTATATACTGAATTTACCGGGTAACATAATATCAAACCATACGATTACCAAAAAAAAAATCAAACCATACGAGTTACGAGAATCTACAAACGGTAAAGAGATGATTCTGAATATCTAAAAGCCGATCATGAATATCTAAACTTACAGAAACTTGGGCTGATTTGAAGATGGGCGGCGCGGTTGTGGTGGCGGCGCAGCAGTGGTGGTGGCGTCGCAGCAGTGGTGGTGGCGTCGCAGCAGCGGTCCTTCGGTTTTGAAGATGGGCGGCAGTGGCGGCGTCGGAGGCGGTGGCAGGATATATTCCGTCGGGGGCTAGGTTGCCGGGGATGGCGACGGAGGATAAATCGCCGGTGAGAGAGAGAGAGAGAGAGAGCAACGGGAGAAAGAAAAGAAGAAGGGGATCTGATCTATTTAAGGCTTTTACCGACGGAAAATACCCGTCGGTAAAAGTCCGTCGGCAAAACCCTACTTTCACCGACGGGTATTTTTACCGACGGAAGTATTCCGTTGTTAAATAGTTTTACCGACGGAACACACCCGTCGGTAAAAGTTCGTCGGCAAAACCCGACTTTCACCGACGGTTATTTTTACGGACGGAATTATTCCGTCGGTAAATAGTTTTACCGACGGACGTTACCCGACGGGTGTATTCCGTCGCTGAAAATACTTTTAGAGACGGAATTTTGTCCGTCGCTAAAAGTCCGTCGCTAAATCCCTCTTTTCTTGTAGTGTTTAATTTGTATTTTTTCTTCTTTTCATTGATAGACCTTGGCACCTTGCAATCTTTTTATCTCCATTAGTTTTTATATATAATTTGTCATTTAATTGTATATTTGATTTATTTACCTCTATTGAAAATAACATTTCTTTTTTCTTTTTCATTTTTAGACATTATATGTAACTTTTGTACCCAAAATGTCCATTTTTTTTATAGTTCATTAGCACTTTATATTAGTTTTTCTTTCCACTTCTTTTATCTATATTTTACATTTGAATTTTGTATTACTTTTTTTCCTCCCTTTTTTGTGAAAAATGAATCCTTTATATATATATATATATATAGGAGGAGAGCCTATCAAAAAATTTATTTCGTGTATTAATATTTTTGCAACACAAAACAACAATTAAAAAAAAAATAGGCTCGGGCCCGGCCCTAAGGTTAGGGCCTTGGGCTTGGACAAGGCCTCAATTTCCCAGCTTTGGGCCCGACCCGCTTCCCACAGCCCTAAGTCTGATTAGCCCGGGCTTCCACGTTGGCCCGCTGGGCCTGGGTTGGGCCGGCCTAAGCCTGACCCATTGACACCTCTAGGTCAATCAACCCAATATTATCCTCTAGAAAACCTGATCTGCATCCACACCGAGACACGCATCTCTAGGCCACCACCGCCCACGACCTAGATTAGCACACACAGCCAAGCCCACGCGCAGCCGTCCACCGTCAGCTTTCAAACCACCGCCATCACTTCCGGCGGTAGCGCCAGACTACCCACCACCAACAGACCACCACAGCGATACGGAACCACCGTCACATCAGCAGACCTTCACTTGCGATCTCTTTGAAACTGCCACCACCCGCAACACACAGCCCAAGTCTTCACCACATTAACCCGCCACCATGTGCCTAGCCAGCAGCCCCACAATCCGAAGCCTGAAAACACCGTTCACCACCGTAGCAACATCCACCACCACCAAACCCAAACATCTAACCTTTATGTAGCAAAAAGGGGGGAGGGGGGGGGGGGGAGGGGGATCCACTAGGGGGAGAGGGGGAATACAATCCTAGCAGATAAAACCCTTTTCTACAAACTCACCTCCTTCTCCAACCCGGCGTCGCCACCACGGCCACCAAACCAACCAGAGATCCCACCATAACTACCTTCCATACCGATATCGGCATATTTCTGACCACCATCAACACCCCAACAAACCCATCTCAACCACAGAGCCAACGCTTTGCCGCCGGAGATCAAGCGTTGTAGCCGACGTTCCATGCACAAACCCACCCCAAAGCCGTAGATCTAGACTCGGCAAAGACAGGTTTCAGGAGAATAACGGCTAAAATAAAAAAGACACCACTGAAATTAACAACATAAAGGCAAACACTACTCTAACACACCACCACTCGCCGGAGTATACCAGCGGTGGCGGTGGAAACGTTATGTGGGTTGAGGAGAGAAGAGGGTTCTTCTTCTTTTTCGGAGAGGGAGAGAGATAGTCAGTCACGCGTTACATCCGTACCTTAGTAAGGATAATATCAGTAAATCCACCCGCATATGTGAACAAGCACAAAAGACCAAATTACCCTTAGCCCCATAACAAAGTCGTTATTCTGTTGAGGTTGTCTTTAAATATAAACACCTGTTGGCTTCAGATGCGAGTGTGTGGAGGCTTCAGGCTTATTTTAGTTAATCTGGCTGCTTAGTCCTTGCCTTTAACTTGTCTTTAATTATAAACACCAGTTTGCTTGTTGAGGTTAAATAGTCTAAATAATACAAGTGATAAGGCCAAATTGAAAAAAGTCTGTGTACAATCGTATTAGGTAATATCATTCTCTTATTTAACCAGAAAAGTTGAATAAATTGGTTTGTTGGGATTGTCTATAAAATTATGACCAACTACAATGATTAATAACGTGTTAAAAACTTTCAGCTTAAGAAGCTCTTCAACCCAAACACCCCCGGTCATTACAAAATGTACATAAGATTAAATATTATTCCGTAGTCAGTATGTTGAATTTTAGGTTTTTAATCTCGCATCTCAACATATATTTCTATAACAAGGATTTTGATTTTTCTTATGTCGTCCTAATCGTGATTGGGTCGCCTCCCTCATCCCTCCCGTCATAACTTAATCTCGATTTGACGTAGAGGGTGTTATGGATACTTAATTTTGACACAACTTTTAAGGTTACTCCGTTGTGAGTACAACCCACGAGCTCGATACCTGGACGCATTCTGCAAGAAAGCTGGGGAAAGACTGCTTACACCAACCCCATAATCGGAAAAGCCTTGAGCGTTGCGCTAACTTAGGATTAAGTACTGATATACCCTGAGTTTGTACATCAGTTGACCATAGTTCTAGGGTTTTCAATTGTCGACAAATAATGGGTTTATGTTCAGTGACCAAGCTTACCCTGATTAATCTCTTTGCAGACCATTGTTAAGCGTACAACACTCCATTTCTACTTGCTTATCGGACGGTACCGTAACAAAATTTCTTAGATGGATTTTCAGAATATTAAGGCTTAACAACACTGCCAAACAGAACAGTGAATCATATGCTTCCGAAAAGAGGATTTGTACATGTTTTGGATCCCTAGACATGTACACTTATGCATTATATGTATGTACATCATTTACAACATTTTCTTTACTTTTATTACTGCAATTCCATACTAGTAGTATTTTGTGAGAATTAAATATTTTAAGAATTTATCTGAAACTGAGGCAATGTCAATCTACCTTAGTTAACAAGATACAACATGAAACAATCAAGGATTCTCTTAAATAATAATTTGATGTGATAAAAGAAACAAAAATGATAAATAGTGACAAATATTGATGATAACTACATTAACAATTCACATCTGAAAGTAAGACCACGTTTTTCACAATGAACTTTTCATGTTTCGAGTCTTTGATTAGTAATTCGTAATTAATTTACTTATTATGATTTAATTAAAATAATTATACTAATTGTGTTTGATTATATTTTTTTTACTAAGGTTATAACCTTTTTATTTTGAATGACTACTTTGCAAGCAAATACGTAATTCTTAGTTTTAAAAGTTAAAAGGAGAAATGAATTTCGGAAGTCAGTGCAACTGTAGAACAGTAATCTTTGCGTTACAAGGGTCAAATGACTAAATTCTTCGATACGGAGAGAATCAAATGAAGACACATGATCCACAGCATCCTATTACAACACGGACACTGGGAACATGTTTTTGAGGAGAGGTTGAGGAGGGAGGAACGTCACAAGTTCTGCGCTTTAACGGGAGGTCCAGATCGTGCATCTAAAAGAAGCTGGAGCGCTTCAACTACAATGCTCATGCTTGGCCGAAAATCGTCCCTTAATTGAACACACTTGACAGCAACAGCAGCCATCTTTTTCCAGCAAATTGACCATACAGGCAAAGCATGAGAGAAAATTAGTTAATCAAATTAATCAGATGGAGGTTTTAATTCAGACATGGATAATTATTGGGACGAGAAAACGCCGTGTATGTCTGGAAAGGATGAACAAGATATGCATGCCTGCTACAAGTCATTATCTGTTTAGTACCGCAACAAAACAAGTCAATCGTCCAAAATGCACTTCGGATTACCTTTGCAACTGCCTCGGGAGGGTATTCGCTGTTCAGTCTAGGGTCAACATACTGCTTCACCTTATCTTCGCTGAGTTTTTCTGTTGCCTGAAGTACCACCCACATGCAAAGGTATAAGCTTTGTTTACAGAGTATACAAGATGAAGCTCAGAAATAAGCAGTAATATTCCGTCACGATGAACTAAGATGGAGGGAGTACCCATGCCGCAAGACTCTTCTGTCCACGTGGCAATGTATGGTCAAGAGGCTTACGCCCAGTCAAGAGCTCCAGGAGGACGACACCAAAGCTGTAAACATCACTCTTTGAACTTAGCTGCCTAGTCATTGCATATCTGGCAAATGAATCGAAAACATCAGAGCAGGTAGACGCTTCAGGGGCCAACGTCACAAAAAATAACATAATGGATCTTATTATGGTTTTTACTACATGCCTTTTTTATTTATCAAAAAAAAAAAAAAGAATAGGAATGCAGCTAAGGAAACGAACCTGAGCAAAGCTAATCATCTAGGAGACAGACTACCAACATACTAGTGGAAAGTCTTCCGTAAAAAAGCTTAACTTATTAGTTTTTAAAATTCAAACTGT
Organism: Escallonia rubra; assembly: GCA_033065855.1. Lineage (NCBI taxonomy): Eukaryota > Viridiplantae > Streptophyta > Magnoliopsida > Escalloniales > Escalloniaceae > Escallonia > Escallonia rubra. The sequence continues at coordinate 109,124 of JAVXUO010001909.1, read as the reverse complement.
ACAATAAAACCTTCATACATTGCAGGTGGTATTTACCGAATGTTGTGTATACAAGTGCTCTAAAGCACATTGTTGCTGTCACTTTTGCTCCCGGCCATAGCTCTATGGTCCGGTGACTTTGGTCCATAGTTATTAAAGGCGCAGGCGCACATAAGGCGCAGAGGGTCCCTGGAGCCTAAACGCAAGGCGCAGGCGCACGCCTTTTTGAAGTGAGGCGCAAAATAAAAATAAATAAATATTAGTGCATTAAACTAATAAAATCAGGTAAAAAAATTCAGAACATGCCAATTTAACGAATTTTCAACACTAAAAAAAGTTTCAAATCCAATGAGAAGTAGTTAATTAATCTTAAGTGAATATGATGAGAACGTCATCCTTATCATTAGTGAGGGCTAATGCAACAATGTTTTCTTAAAAAAGGAATCATAGACTCCAAGTCCAGTAGAGGTTCCTCCTTAATTTCATCTTCTTTGTTTACAAGGTGAAGTGAAAGAGTAATTTACTTACAAGATAGTAACAATTGAGAATCGGGCGCTAGCACAATTAACAACAATAAAAGAATCGATTGATTTGGGATTTGGTGTTTTAGGTTTTTTTGTGATTTAGATATTGATTTATTATATTATGAAATAATGAATAAAAAATAATGAACGGTTGAGATAATCCATGATGCAAAAATCAAAAATTAGGATTTTTGGGCTTTTTTTTGCACCTCCACCACCGCCTGGGCGCCTAGGCGCGAAAGGCGGGTGCCTTTTCGAAGGGGTTGCGCCTAGCCCTAGGCGAGGCGTAGGGAGCAAAATATGCGCCTTACGCCTAAGCGCGCCTTTGATAACACTGCTCTGTCAGCACTCTAAGAATTTCATGGACCGTCAAGAGTGTCAGTCATATGCATGTGAATATTATGGGCGCATGCGGGGCCAAATACCTGAGATTGATAGGGAACAAACAGATCCAATCATTTGGTCACTTCATCCTCTGGAACCATATATCGGTTCCTTATTTGTTTCTTACCCAAGGTAATGAGACAAATTTTCTTGTAGATTATGCCATCTACGCTGCTTCCTATATATCAAGTATAAAATCGTGGTTGGCACTTGGCAGCTACAAAAGGTAATTTAAGCAGAGTTGGAAAATTAAATCACTTGCAACGGAAGGTAATTTGAGCAGAATTGGGGCATTTAATCACTTAAGACACAAAAAAGCATCTATGCAAAGATCCAAAGAAGAGCTTACTCTGGAGCAAGATAACCGAGGTTTCCGTAAACAGAAATGGTACTCAGAAGACTTTCGAAATCAGGTCCTTGAGTTGACAAATCCGCAATCTTGGCGACTTCATCATCAAAAAGTAAAATATTGCTAGACTTCATGTTACGGTGGACAATACGAGGCTGCACCTTCTCATGCAAGTATTCAAGTCCTTTTGCAGCAGCTACGGCAATTTTAACTCTTTGGGACCATGATAAAACTGGACCTAGCTGTGCACCTTTGACATCTTTTTTTCCTACATCCACAAGTTGAAGATTATTACATTTATTTGCATCACCGAGGATTTGTTATACTCCATTACTTGAACAAAGTAGTTAGCTAAGATGTTGGAAGATGTTGGAAGGTTGGAACATAAATAGAGGGGAGGGGGATACCCCGTCATATTTTGAAAGTCGTTTCACGGTAGTTATGGGTAAATTTATTTATTTATTTTGGAACAAACCTATGGCTAAATATGTGAATGAGACGGGATACCCTTCCTACAATCAGTTTTGCTTGAAGGGATATTCAATCACATCAATGCAATAACACGTAAACGGGGTTAAATTCGAGTGGACTAGCTCCCTAGCATCGAACATTCTTTCAACCATCCCTAAGCTACCGGGTATCAACAAGGCTTTGATTGTGAATCATCAATGTCCTTATGGAAAAATGCTCCCACTAAAGTCTGACGAGCAAAATCAGAATTTTTAGTGTTGACTACTAACTGCAGATAATTAATTTCGTGAGTAAAGCGGCTTTGTATCCTTCTTACTTTTCCAATGTGGGACAACAAACCCACATCTTGTCACTAACTATTCTAACACTTAAAGTACCCATCAAGGTAGTATACCTAAATGGATAGCCTGACTCAGATATTGAATACACGAAAGTTGAGGCAGAGGCGTCAGATTCATGAAGTGTTTATTCGAGAAACTGGGAAATAGTTTATCATCTTCTCTAGCTTTGCTCGTAACTGAGTTTATGCATGCTGTTCCCATCTTTGGCATGGCATTGGAAAGGGCCCTTGCACCCAATGTGAACCAATTGGTCGGAGTAAACGAAGATCATTTAAGAGGATCCTATCTACGAGATGAAGCATTTTCTTGTTAACCATTTGTTTTGTTGAATTAATAAGACCCTTCGGCACTTAATTGTTTACGAAGGTCACCTAAAACATTCTCAAATTTAAGGTTTGTGCAGTTTTTTGGGACATTCTTCACAACGGAAAAATTGGACATCACTTACCATGAAGAATATCATAGAGAGAACCATTTGATGCATACTCGTAGATAAGGACACGAAGACCACCATCCACAGAATAACCAAGTAACTCAACAACATTCTCATGTTTAAGCCTTGAAAGCATTGAAACCTGTAACGACATGAATCAAATCCCAGAAAATCAATATGGACTACTGAATCTCATGCAGCTCTATCATATATAGCACATTTTGTAGGCCGAACCTGTGCTAAATATTCGACGTCTGGTTGTTCACTTGAGTTGAACTTTTTAATGGCTGCAGCCTGCCCACTTTTTAAGATCCCATAATATACTCTGCCATATTTACCCTCGCCAATCAAAGCTTTTCTACCAAATCTATGTGTAATTTTCTTCAACTCATCCACCTCAATAGCAGGGACAGCAATGGGCAGGATGTTCAGAGTCTGTGTCCTCTTTGGCACAGCCTCTGTGGCATGATAGCCTCCATTCTTACCTACATTTGATGAGGTCAGAAGCCTTAAATTTTTAAAGGAGCCAAAGGAGAAGGAAACAGTACCAACAAGATTAAACACACACAACTTCATTTGCTTAACCCAACATACAACTGCAATAGTGTACCAGCAGTCAAGCAAGAAATATAAACCAAAAGATGACACTTGAACGAGCAATTGAACAAAAAGTTGCTACCACAAGGCACGTGGGTTTTGCGTATTATCTCACAAGCTAACCCTATTAGGCAGTCCCCTACAGTTGTCTCCTGCGCACGTGGCCTTCCGTGTAGTAAGGTCTCGCATGCATATCCATTGTGAGTCCTTGTAAAGAATTGATACCCCTTCTATTTCGGCAACCCACTTTGCAATTGAAATGAATTTTTCAGTTAAAATTATTCTTGCATTCAAACTGCTCATCCTCATCCCTTCTGCGATTCCTCTTATTACAGTTCACCCCTTCGAACATTTGTTGTTACTCAATTCCTAACTCATAATAAGTCATTCAAATTTGCATGATCTTTACTTAGTCAAAGTTGTTCATAGGAAATTATACGACTAAATTCAATCCATTCATTTGGTGCAGGAGAAAGGTTGCTCCACTATGACCTTGACAGCAAGCGTTTGAAATGCAGAAACAGCCCCTCAACATAACTATATAAGATAGCTCAAAACCTCACAGTAAGGAAATTGTTGAACAAAATTTAACCAACATGTCACAAAGTTTACAATAAGCATACTTATTAAGTAAGATTTATCTTTGGATATAATAAGTTTTTCAATCTAAATTTTAATCTACATTCGTCACAACATAACTAATATCTTTTTAGATTTTATAAACAATTTTTTTCAAAACTATAAAAAAGTTAACATAAAATCATAAATGGTACTCCCTCCGTCCCTTTTTAAGTGATCCATTTTATTTTGCACGTAGATTAAGACTTTAGGTTATATATTATGTGTCTTTCCCATTTTACCCTTTAGAGAGAGGGGGGAAGAGAGTGGGCCATGAGAGAGAAAATTGGTTGGTAGAGTGTTAAATGTGGTGAGAGAAATATAATAAAAAATGTAAAGTAGTGGGCCATGAGAGAGAAAATGAGTTGCTAGAGAATTAAATGTGGTGAGAGAAATATGATCACTTTTTAAGGGACGGAGGGAGTATATTGCTAATGCAGAATTTAGAATGCTAAGAGTTTAATTACTCACATTAAAATTACCATAGAAAAAAATTGGTTCAAAACTTTTCCATCATAAAATTAGTTGAATGTAAGAAATGCTCACATAATTAAGGTTTTAAATTTACATTATTTTTTTAAGTATATCTCATTTAGAATCTGCATATTATGATATTTTACCTTTAACCAATGCGACTAAATAGGATAGCGAAAACCTTAGAGTAAGGAAATTATTGATCAAAATTTTTAACCAACCTATTAATCAAGTTAAATTCATATTTGAATTTACAGAAAATTTAAACATGAATTTAAAATAGTACCTGATTTTTCTAATTTAATCTCTTAAGTATTATTTGTTTTATAGGTTAATATTTCGTTTTAGAGAGCTTTTTCGATATATAATATTCAAATAAAGTCATATTAGGTTACTATATTGGTTAGAAAATTTTGAATGTTTCGAATTGATTTTTGAATTGCATAAGGCTTATTATTTGAATGTTTATTATATTTGTCGATTTAATTAATTATAAAATTAAGGATCCCGTACAAAATAATGTTTGGAGATCTTTAGCAACAAAGATATGTTTAACTTTGTTCTTATAACTTTTATTATAATAAAAACACGATGCAATAAGATGTCATGAGCTATCATTGCATTTCTCGCTTTAATTAGTAGATATTATATTTCAGGATCCAGAGTCAAGGTCGAGTAAGTTTATAAAATATTTTAAAAAGCTGCAAAAAGTGTGTCAGTGCATAACACATATCAAGAAACAAAAAGAGATTAACATCTTATGGAAAAAAAATTTACTTTTGCTAAAACTATAACTTTTGGTAATAAATTTTTAATACTTTATTTGTGATAGCTTTAAGTAACTTGTCAAGACTATATTATTATTAAGTTCTTTTAGTGGTCTAACCTGTAATCTTTCAAAACCAAATTTCTTAGCTTGAAAAGTAAGGTTAAGAGTTCTTATCTTTGTAATCGTAAATGTCATAGTTCATTCTTATCTTCTTCATAAATCATTGTTTCAAGAAATCACAGTAGAATATTTTTCGTCTCATACACATTTTAAATTACAGTTAATTAGATGTTCATGCAATTATTGCAGAATATTTGTATAGGTATATATTTTTGTTTTAGTTCATCTGAACTGTAAGTTTAAAAAATAATGAGTAAATCGTGTTACAGTACCGTTGCTAGATTTTTCTATTTTCTAAGCTTTTCTTTTACATCGTCAAGCGATACTGTAACACAATCTATCATTGTTCTTTCAACTTACAGTTAAAAGGAACTAAAGCAAACATATACGCGTATGCAAATATTATGCAAGAATTGCATGGCAATCTAATCAAGGATTTAATAATCAAAATCACAAAATAATACGTAAATACATGTCTGTACCATAGAGTTTAAATGTCGTACGATTGATTTTTTAGATTTATAAGGTTTACAAATGTCATACCATGAATTTTTCAACAATAAATTGCAGTAAATAGTTTGAGTTGTTTTCTAAATCCTTATATATGGGATATAACCACTTTGATGGTCGTGAGGTCTTATTTAAAAATGTTGACTTATAATTATATTATTCATTTTTAACGATGACTTCTAATGTATATTATGTATATATCTATATATATGAATTATGATAATACATTTAACTCAATTAGAGCGTCATTTTTTCTTTCTAAATCTAATATGTTATTTTCATTTTTTTTATATATGAATTTTTATATTCGCATTAAAAAGTGGTTTTAAGATTACAACAGTCATAATAAGTTTGTGTATTAATTGGGACGAGTTCTAAAATGTTTAAAATTAATTTAACAATGACTATATATATGAATAACGATAGCACATTTTTTTCCTTCTAAATCTAATATGTTATTTTCATTTTTTTGATATATTAATTTTTATATTCGCATTAAAGAGTGATTTTAAGACTACAATAGTCAAAATTAAGTCATAATAAGTTAGTGTATTGATTAGGTTGAGTTCTAAAATGTTTAGAATTAATTTTTTAAATTATACAACCCTCATTTTTCTTGCAAAATTAATCAAATTTAAAAATAAGGTACCTATCAAAATTCAAATCAATTGTTAGATCATTTTTTTTAAGTCTCGTAAGTTGTTTAATCTTGATTTTAAGATTAATTTTTCTTCTAAATTGAAAGAGTGTGTGTGTGTGTGTATGAGTTTTTATATTCATATTAGAGTGGTTTTGAAGATTAAGTCCCAATAAGTTAGTATGATGATTAGGTTGAGTTTTAGAATGATTAGAGTTAGTTTTTGAATTACATAGGGCTTACAGAAAACCCTCATTTCTCCTGCAAAATTAAAAAATAAGTGTCCTATCAAAGTTAAATTAATTATTAGATCACATTTTTATTCTGAATCTCATAAGTTATTTTTTGGGTGTATGTATTTTAATTTTTATATTAGAAAATACTTTTAAGGAGATAATTGTCAAAATGAAGTCTTAATAGATTAATATATTGATTATGTAGAGTTTTAGAATAATTAGAATTAGTTTTTAAATTATTATTTCTTCTAAATTAAAAGTATTATTTTTATTTTTTTATATATGTGAGCTTTTATATTCATATTAAAGAGTAGTTTTGAAAATACAATAGTTAATATTAAGTCCTAATAAGTTAGTATAATGATAAGGTTGAGTTTTAGAATGATTAGAATTAGTATTTGAATTTTAAGGACATTGTTGTAAAAAAGAAGTCTTAATAGATTAGTATATTGGTTAGGTAGAATTTTAGAATTATTATTTTTTAACTAAATAAGACTTACTTATATAGAAGTTAATTGGTCTTAAAATAAGGATCTGATGACATGTCATATAAATGAGCGATGATGTGTCGTGTAAAGAAGCTATCATTGCCTGCCAAGCACGGGACGGTTTTATTAAAAGTCATTTATTTAGTAGTTTTAAATTGCATAATAATATCTATTGCACAATTTTAAATTTTCATGATTTATTTATCGAAGATAGTCACTTTTATTTTTGGAGAGGTAAACTTTATTTTAATAAATTTAATTAATCCTTGTGGTGAAATATCAATACGCAATGTCGTTATGCATATTTGCTAATTCTGATTTGGCAACTATACAGGTGAACAAAATTAGAAGTTTATTTAGTACACAAAAAGGAAAAAAGTAAATTCCACTGATCAAAGAATGTGGAGAACATATTAAAATCAATTTACTATTGCCCAAGTTTTCATTAAATAATTTGTAAATTTCAATGGTTTGCCCATAACTTTAACTACATTTTAGTTTAATTTTGATTGAGAAAACTTTGGTCCATTTTTTTTTATAGCATGTGATTGATAAAAGTTAATTAACGTATGGATTTTAATTATCATATAAGAAAATACTTTTACGGAGATATTTTTCAAAATGAAGTCTTAATAGATTAGTATATTGATTAAAGAGGGTTTTAGAATGATTACAATTAGTTTTAAAACCATTCTTTCTTCTAAATTAAAAGTATTATTTTCGTTTTTTTTATATATATGAGCTTTTATATTCATATTAAAGAGTAGTTTTGAAGATACAATAGTCAATATTAAGTTATAGTAAGTTAGTATAATGATAATGTTGAGTTTTAGAATGATTAGAATTAGTTTTTGAATTTTAAGGACATAGTTGTAAAAAAGAAGTCTTAATAGATTAGTATATTGGTTAGGTAGAATTTTAGAATGATTAGAATTAGTTTTATAACTAAATAAGACTTACTTATATAGAAGGTAATTAATTTTAAAATAAGGATCTGATGACGTGTCATATAAAGAAGCGATGATGTCTCGCGTAAAGAAGCTATCAATATCTTTCTCGCTTCGCTTATTATATATTACTAGTCCAGTAACCCGGGCAAGGCCCGGGTGAGTTCTATTTAAACGTTATGAGTATGTTTAAGTTTCAATATATTTTGATAGAGTTAAGGTTGGATATCTAAGCATCATGCCGATGGTTTTGAAAATTACGATTTATTCGTATTCGCTTGAAGTGAACCATCAAATTCAAATCATATTGCATTCATGCATTTCACATATAAGCAATATCATAATCAAGAGAAATTCAATGAAAACATAATCCCGAAATTGTTTCATAATAGTAAAACATGTTATATAGTACTTAAAAATTAGTAAATTTTAGAAGTTCAAAATAAAGTATTCAAAAGGTGAAGCATACAATGAGTAATCCATGTGCGATTGATTGATATAGTATGTTGTATGTCACTGAAATGTATCTAACATTGGTGGAGATGAACAGGGGTTGACCAAGCTTGAATATTCTACAAACATGTTGTCTCTCTCCCTATTGCTGATGATGAGTGTGGAAGAAAAGAATCTCTCTATTGCTAATGGTGAGCATGGAAAAAAGAATGATAGAGTGAGTTTTAGGGGATATAGATGACCGACACTGTTAGGAGTTTTAAATTTTTTTTTTTTTGGTAAAGAGTTGTCATACCCATCATGATTCAATGTCCTACAAATATGGTGCTGTCTCTCCCTATAGCTGATGATTGATGATAAACGTGGAAGAAGAGAAAGACTTTTAGGGGACATGGATAACTAACACTAGATGGAGTTTGTAAAGTTTTCTTTTGTGAAGTTCATAAAGTTTTCTTTTGTGAAGTGTTGTCATAAGGTTGGACTTACCCATGCTAAGAGGTAAAGAAAAATTGAACACTTTGATGCCAAGGAAAGTGGGTTCGCAGTCGATGTGGAGATGCCACAAGGAATGCAGTCCGAGTCAAATGCCAAGTGTATTGATGTAGGACACAGCAAGGGTGGAACAATGGCAGAGACCAAGGGCTTCCCAGACAGAGCTTGAGGGTGGCAGTGCTGCGAGGGCGATGGCGCAGGATGAATATACGACGACAGTCACAGTCTGATGCTTAGGTCCAGAGTCAGGGTCATGTATGTTTCTCTCTCTAAGATTCTAGAGTGAGAAAGTGAACATGTCTGAAAATGTTCCAACCTCCCAAATGAATTCTCAAGACCTCTATTTATAGAGATTGAGATGATGATGTCATTAACCGACACGTGGTGCTCCCCGGGAGTGACACGTCACCGAGGGGTCCACAGCTGCCGGTGCTCCACGGACTGTCGAATCGCATATTCACCCGGCCTGCCTTGCACAGCGTCGCTCTGTCTGTCTGGAAAGATTGGCTTCCACAACGTCGGTGTGGCCAGAGAACCCCTTGATCTAGCCTCCAATCCAAGCCCTTGCAGAGTCCTACAGGCCTGGCAGCAGTGGGGAAGACCCAACGCCCAACTGCCAGGTGAACTAGGCGCGATGCCCTCCGAAGACCTGTTCCCGTCTCGGAGTGACCCGGCGGTCATAGTCCCTAGGGGTGCCGACGCAAGCCCCCAGTGCCGGAGCACGTAGGCCAGTCACGCAGGCACCCTGGCGGAGATAGTGTCCCGGAGGAGTCGCCTATTCCGCGGGCCGAGGTAGCATCCTGGAGGAGCCGTCTACCTGGCCGGCCAAGGTAGCATCTCGGAGGATCCGTCTACCTGGCAGAATGGGAGTCTTCGTGCCGGAGCACTTGGAGCTCCCTGGCAGAGATAGTGTCCCGAAGGAGTCGCCTATCCCCGCGGGTGAGTCCTTGTGCCGGAGCACTCGGAGCGCGTCAAGGTAGCATCCCGGAGGAGCCGTCTACCCTATTGGCCGAGGTAGCATCCCGGAGGAGCCATCTACCTGGCGGAAGGGGAGTTGAAGAGCTCCCTGGCGGAGATAGTGTCCCGGAGGAGTCGCCTATCCCCGCGGGTGAGTCCTTGTGTCGGAGCACTCGGAGCGTGTTTCGTGACCAAGGCAAGGTGCGCATGGCGTGGTGAATGAGAATTGTGCCCGGGGGGCATGTAACATGATTGTGGCACATGGGTGCGATGAAGGTGCGTATGGTGCCAAGGGCACGACATTGTGACAGAGAGCCTGGGGGCACGACTGTAGCAGCAGCGCGACGCATCGGCGCAGCGAAGTGAGTGAGGTGCCGGAGGCACTGTAATGTGACAAGGAGCCAGGGGGCGCGACTGTATCAGTGGCGCGGCGCATGGGAGCGGCGGAGTGAGTAAGGTGCCGAGGGCACGTTTGTGTTAGTGGTGGCGCATGGGCGCGACGGAGTGCGTATGGTGCCGGGGGCACGGTAGTGTGACAGAGAGCCATGGGTGCGCGACTGTATCAGTGGCGCGGCGCATGGGTGCGGCGGAGCTGTTGCACGGACGTGGGCGACAAAGGTCACGGAGATGACGTCCGGGCGACGTGGTCGCGAAGTGATGTTCGGGCGACGTGGTCGGGAGTTGTGTCCGGGCGACGGGGTCGCGGAGTGATGCATGGTGCCTTGAAGAGTAGTGAATGTGTTAAGTATGGAGACCAAAGGCCAACCCATAGGGAAAGTCCAAGGCCAACCCTTAGGGGGAGGGCGAGGCCGACCCCCAAGGGAAGGCCGAGGCTGAGGCCGACCCCAAGGGGAAGGCCAAAGCCAATCTTCCTTGGGCAAGTGCCATGGTGCGCCGACGGGCGACGTGCGACATGCGATGGTCGCAACGTCATGAGGCATCGCGCAAAGATAAGTTTCTTAGTGACGAAGTCACGTAACGAAAGTGAGAAGTGCACGTGACTTGAGCGTGCATGCTTTGACCAGTTGTGAGCGTTGAAGATGAATGTTGCTTGTGTGGACGTGTCATGCAAAATGGGACAGCAGTGGGCCTTTAGGTGCGACCAGAATAGGTTGGGAACATAAGCCCCCTGCGTGTGGTGTGCGCGGAGGGGCAACCCGAGCGGGCATCGCACACACACTTAGCAAGATTTTGATGTTGTTTGGCCGGCGAGTTGTTGACGTCGTCAATGCATGATGATGATGAAGAGTAGGTGGCTCGAGCCACCTCGTGCACCACCTACGAAAGCCTTGGGATGCTTGGGTGTTGACGCAAGGGCATGATAATAGGGCGCAGGGGCGCGAGCACGTAAACGACGACCGACGACGGGTGTCGCGGAGACGTCACCTAGGCGATGGGCGACAAGCGTTCCAGAGACGGCGCATGGGTGCTGGCGACGGGAGTCGCGGAGACGACGCACTGGCGCTGGCGACGGAGGTTGGAGAGACGACGCCCGGGCGACGGACGACGAACGTCGAACAATGAGTAGGAGTAGGTTGTTCGAGCTACCTCGCGCACCACCTACCAAGGATGTTGATGTCGAAGGACGTCGTCACACAGGACGTGATCAAATTTGCAAAAAAAAATCTAAGTGTAAAAAGGTATGAAATATGTAGGGGCGCGATGTGCGCGATCGGGCGTCGCGATGCGGAGGCAGTCCACGACGGGCGCAAGGGCGCGGGCAATGCACGTCGGTCTATGTTGTAAAAAAAAATATTTGAAGTACCGCGGGCCTTGGATGTCGGCCATGATGTGAAGGTGGGAAGGTCGAAATTGGCGGGATGGACTTGGGTGTTGCGACGGAAGTGAAAGGTTGGACGCAAGGCGCGCATTGGTTGTCAAGATGAGTTTTTTTTTTTTTTTGTGCATGCTTGTGAGGATGATGGTTGGTGATGGTTGTCGGTCGTTGGGTGAATGTGTGTAGGCCGAAGTTTGGAGCGTAAGCCTTGGTGTGGTATGAAGCCGAAGAGTGGCCTTGGTAATGGTGACCGTAGTTGGCGTGGAGAATGGTCATGCGTCAGAGTTGAAGATTGGCCGCGGGTGAAGAAAAGAAGATGAATGTGGGTGAAGGTGGAATGTGGAGAGATGTTCGGCCATGGGGGAAGGGGGAGAGGGTATGGGGATGGAGAGCCAAGACCGGCCGACCAAGTGGCCGAGGTCGACCAAGGCCCCTTGGCCAAGGCCGAGGCCGAGCTTGCACGGCGCGGGGAAGGTTGCGGGCGAGGGGGAAAAGGGAAGGGGAGAGGGGGAAAGGGGCCGAGGCCGAGGCCGAGGGGGAAGGGGAAAGAGGGCGGCGGGGTGGTGAGGAGGAAGAAGAAGAAGTGTCGGGGTCGGCGCTGGCGAAGTGCCGCGGGTGGCCGAGGCCAAGGGGTAGGGGGAAGGGGGAAGGGGAAGGAGGGAGGGGGGCGGGGTCGGCCTAGGGGAGGGGGTTGGGGAGGCCGAGGCCGAGGCCGAGGGGGAGAGGGAGAGGGAGGGGTGGCCGAGGCCGACGTTGGGGAGATGGGCGAGAGGAAGAGGGAAGGTGGGGAAAGAGGAAGGGGAAAGGGGGCGGTGCTCAGCGGTGGCGTGCTTGGCGGGGAGAGAAGAGGGAAGGATGAGAAGGGGGAGAGGCCGAGGTCGCCGGAGGGATGGGGGGATGGTCGCCGGCGAGGGGGGCTGCCGGTCGAGGCCGAGGTGTGGCGCCGCAAGGAGAAGGTGAGGGCGGCGGCTGCGCAAGAAAGAGAAAGAGAAGATGGGAAAATTACGGTTAAGGTTTTGGAAGACACGGGTCGGTTCGGGCATGTGTGTGTGGACAGAGAGAAAGAGGGGGCGCGGATCGGGTCCGGGTGCGCGCGGGTAGGGTTTGCCCAGTTTGATTTGAAATTTGAAATTCAATTTAATATAATAATAATATTTTTTTTTTTTAGCAACCCTAAGGAGGGAGCCCCCGAGAAAATTTTCACAATGTGCAAGATGAGAGTGAGAGAAATGGGATGGGAGAAGAATGAAGCTTTTCCATAAGAAAGAGAGAAGTTGTGTATGAAGTGGGGAATGGGTGATGGGGTGTTGGATGGTGAGGGAGGAGAGGAAAATGTGAGAGGGAGAGTGATGGGAGCATGAATGTGGGGAGTAGTGGGGAAGATGAAAAACTTGAAATTTTTTCTAAGTGTTGAATTTTTTTATTTTTTTTTAGTTCAGGCAAGGATGCTAAGGGGAGGCCGTTGAGGGTGGTGACCCGGCTGCGAAAGAAATGAAATTTTTTCTAAGTGTCAAGAAAAGTAAATGAAGGGTGATGATGCGACCATAGTAGCGCGGCTCGAGCCACCCCGCGAACCACGTACCAAGTCGTTGCAATGTGAGGCCGAAGGGATTGAGAAGGGGTGAAGCCCCCAAGGCAGTGGGTGATGGTATGAAGGGTGATGTCAAAAGACTTGTGCAAGAGCAATGTAGCTTAAAATTTTCTAAGTCTGGAAAATGTAACTTCATTGATAACGAAGGATAGACAACATGCCTTGATACATGGGTATGACGTACAAGGAAACTTGTAAAATGAACGAAAAAATTACAAGTGTGGAAAATGCACTAAGGCATGCCAAGGCTTGGTCGTGTGGGTCATATGTCCCGCACTTAGAGTTTGAGCTCTCCGGACGCAATCTTGTCAGTGAAGACAAACTTGAGGCCCCTGCACCATTTGAGGCCGTGACCGACTTTCCGATGATAGGGGCAGTAGTTATGACGGGCTAAGTCTTTCGGGGTAGGTTCAGTGTCGACATTAGGCAGGGTTATGGCATTGTCGTCGACCCATGCCTCGAGGAGAGTTCTAACAGTCTTCAAGTCACACGGGTATTCCGGGGCAGGCATTGGCTGCCCTCGCTTGTCAGGGCGCCCGTCCCTTCCTTGGGACTGACGCTTGCGGCTGTTGTCGTCGTTACTGGCTGCTTCCGTCGTCGCGGCCAAGGTAATATGAGGTTGGGGCTTTGGGGTCTTTGACGGACCGACCGAGTCATAGGTGCGTCGTGCAGCTTCCTTGAGATGTCCCCAAGACCGAAGCTGGAGGTTTTCAAGGTAGACCCTGTATGTGTCCTTCATGTTCTTGATGCAAATGGGTACGAGGGTCTCATCCTTACTGAAGTCAGTACATTCCAAGCACTTGTGATGAAATCGTGTAACATAAGTGTTGAGGTCTTCCCCGGGGTTCTGGCGGATTCCGGCAATGTCAATGATGGTCACACGTTCCGTCTCATAGTGAAACCTGTCAAGAAAGAGTTGGAACATGTCAGACCAGGAGTGGATAGTACCGTCAGGAATCTGATGATACCAAGAGTAGGCAAGGCCAGTCAAGGACTTGTGAAATTCACGAAGCTTCAAAGTGTCGTCCTCTCTGTAGTGCTCTAGGGAGCCAGAAAAACGGGTGATGTGCTCGCGGGCATTGCCCTCTTTGCCGTTGAACAAGGTGAAGGATGGTTGCTTGTACTTAACAGGGTAGGGCTTGGTAGCAAGGCTGCCAAAGTAGGGAGCATGGCCTGACAGCTTAGAGGGGGAGTGTGGTAGGGATGACTGCTTGAGACGGCGAATGAGGGCATCAAAGTCATGCTTGGTGACGTACGACGCATGTGAGGGTTTGTGCCCCGTCGGGATGATCTGGGCACCAGAGCCCCCAGACGGTGCAACTTGAGGCATCGAGGGTATGGCGATGGTAGAGAGGGGTTGGTGGTGGGGAACAACTTGTTGGGGCATGGTTTGCATATGGGTAGTGTAAGCTGTTGGAGGCCCGTCGTCAGGAAAGGTCGACTGGAGTAAGCCGGGGGAATGACTTGTGTTTAGGTTTCGGCTGGTTATGTTCGGTTAGGCTCCATCTCGATTGAATCGTGAGTGTAGGAAGAGCTCCTGGCTGGTACATGTTGAGGTGCAACATCGGGGAAGACTTGTTGCACCATTGGTCCGAGGTCCGGCTGTGGCCTGTGTGATGGCACCGCGAGATGCAGCGCGTCAGCTACAGGTAAGGAAGATGTCACGAGTCCTACCGCCAAGGGTCTGGACGGTCGAGGCGGCGGTGGTCGTGAAACTGGGGCCAAGGCGATGTCAAGGGACGGCCCAGGTCCTGCAGGCTGGATCGGTGGGACGACTTGTTGTGAGGCCAACGCCTGTATGGATTTTTGCATTTCCATGATGGCGGCCATAAGAGTGGCTTGTGAGTCTGGTATGCTGGCTATAGTGGAGTGAACTGTTGGATGGCCGCATTGACTGCAACTTGCACGTCAGGTGCGGGAGTTAGTGGTTGGTCTTGGGGACGCATAGCACTAGTCCCCTCATGTTCATCCAAGTGCTCATCCTCTTGCACGATATGGATAAGGCCCTGGCTGGTAGCCCTCGTAACTCTTGGTTTTATAGGCATGGCGCCTAAGTGCAGCAGACTGCAACACGATGCTCACCTCCCCAGCAGAGTCGCAAAAATGATGCCAAGGAAAGTGGGTTCGCAATCGACGTGGAGGTGCCACAAGGAATGCAGTTCGAGTCAGATGCCAAGTGTATTGATGTAGGACACAGCAAGGGTGGAGCAAGGGCAGAGAACAAGGACTTCCCAGACAGAGCTTGAGGGTGGCAGTGCTGCGAGGGCGATGGCGCAGGATGAATATACGACGACAGTCACAGTCTGATGCTTAGGTCCAGAGTCAGGGTCATGTATGTTTCTCTCTCTAAGATTCTAGAGTGAGAAAGTGAAAATGTCTGAAAATGTTCCAACCTCCCAAATGAATTCTCAAGACCTCTATTTATAGCGATTGAGATGATGATGTCATTAACCGACACGTGGCGCTCCTCGGGAGTGACACATCACCGAGGGGTCCACAGCTGCCGGTGCTCCACGGACTGTCGAATCGCATATTCACCCGGCCTGCCTTGCACAGCGTCGCTCTATCTGTCTAGAAAGACTGGCTCCCATAACGTCAGTGTGGCCAGAGAACCCCTTCATCTAGCCTCCAATCTAAGCCCTTGCAGAGTCCCACAGGCCTGGTAGCGATGGGGAAGACCCGACGCCCAACTGCCAGGTGCACTAAACGCGATGCCCTCCGAAGACCTGCTCCCGTCTCGGAGTGACCCGGGGGTCATAGTCCCTAGGGGTGCCGACGCAAGCCCCCAGTGCCGGAGCACGTAGGCTAGTCACGCAGGCACCCTGGCGGAGATAGTGTCCCGGAGGAATCGCCTATTCTGCGGGCCGAGGTAGCATCCCGGATGAGCTGTCTACCTGGCCGGCCAAGGTAGCCTCCCAGAGGAGCCGTCTACCTGGCAGAAGGGGAGTCTTCGTGCCGGAGCACTTGGAGCCGTCTACCTGACGGAAGGGGAGTTGAAGAGCTCCCTGGCAGAGATAGTCCCGGAGGAGTCGCCTATCCCCGCGGGTGAGTCCTTGTGCCGGAGCACTCGGAGTGTGTTCCGTGACCAAGGCAAGGTGCGCATGGCGTGGTGAATGAGAGTTGTGCCCGGGGCGCATGTAACATGATTGTGGCGCATGGGCGCGATGCAGGTGCGTATGGTGCCAAGGGCACGACATTGTGACAGAGAGCCTGGGGGCACGACTGTATCAGCAGCGTGACGCATGGGCGCAGCGGAGTGAGTGAGCTGCCGGGGGCACTGTAATGTGACAAGGAGCCAGGGGGCGCAACTGTATCAGTGGCGCGGCGGAGTGAGTAAGGTGCCGGGGGCACGTTTGTGTTAGTGGTGGCGCATGGGCGCGACAGAGTGCGTATGGTGCCGAGGGCACGGTAGTGTGATAGAGAGCCATGGGGGCGCGACTGTATCTGTGGCGCGGCGCATGGGCGCGGCGGAGCTGTTGCACGGACGTGGGCGACAAAGGTCGTGGAGATGACGTCCGGGCGACGTGGTCGCAGAATGATGTCCGGGCGACGGGGTCGCGGAGTTGTGTCCGGGCGACGGGGTCACGGAGTGATGCATGGTCCCTTGAATGAGTAGTGAAGGTGTTAAGTATGAAGACCAAAGGCCAACCCATAGGGGAAGTCCAAGGCCAACCCTTAGGGGGAGGCCGAGGCCGACCCCCAAGGGAAGGCCGAGGCGGACCCCCAAGGGAAGGCCGAGGCGGACCCCCAAGGGGAAGGCCGAGGCCGAGGCGGACCCCAAGGGGAAGGCCGAGGCCGAGGCCGACCCCAAGGGGAAGACCGAGGCCGAGGCCGACCCCAAGGGGAAGGCCAAGGCCAATCTTCCTTGGGCAAGTGCCATGGTGCGCCGACGGGCGACGTGCGACATGCGATGGTCGTGACGTCATGAGGCATCGCGCAAAGATAAGTTTCTTAGTGACGAAGTCACGTAACGAAAGTGAGAAGTGCACGTGACTTGAGCGTGCATGCTTTGACCAGTTGTGAGCGTTGAAAATGACTTGTTTGTGCGAATGTGTCATGGAAAATGGGACCCCAGTGGGCCTTTAGGTGCGACCAGAATAGGTTGGGAACACACTTTATTTGCTAGAATAGCCCAATTAAGTCGGGGGACTCTCACAAAGATAATGACGTGTCGTAAAACTAAAAGGGGTAGAAAGGGAAGAGAACACTAAAAAAAGCTTATGTATCGCCTCGACAACACACGACGTTTCGTCTATTATATATTTATATGATATGATATGATATAGATATATAGATAAGAGACAAGGAGAGAAACAAAGGCATGAATTGTCGAATCACTGCCTCAAACGTATAATTCAGGAACTGCATGTAGGAGAGGTTTTTTTCCCGTAACTGCATAAAGGAAAGACAGATACACCCAAATCAGAATGCCTGTACAAAAATCATCAGTACATGCATCTGATCATGCACCCAAAATCCTCAAAGAATGCCTAGGGAGCATATTCAGGAAAAACCCATTCTAAGGCATTGCAGCTCAGATCAGATGACTGACGCTACCAGGATTTGCTTAAGGTGGTCAACTTACAATGATAACGAAAGGCAAACTGCTAACACTGTGTCGATACCCCTCTGGTATATACTTGGGACTCACATGTAGACAAAGGGGCTTCAACAACGCAAATATTGTTGGAGGGCCACTGGTGCAAAGCCAATCTATATAATATATAATAAGCGAAGTGAGAAAGGTATTGCTAGCTTCTTTACGCGACACATCGTCGCTTCTTTATATGACATGTCATCAAATCCTTATTTTAAGATTAATTAACTTATATATTCGTAAGTCTTATTTAGTTCAAAAACTAATTCTAATCATTTTTAAATTCTACCTAACCAATATACTATTGTATTAAGACTTCTTTTTGACAATTATGTCCTCAAAATTCAAAAAATAATTCTAATCATTCTAAAACTCAACCTTATCATTATACTAACTTATCTATATAATATATAATAAGCGAAGTGAGAAAGGTATTGCTAGCTTCTTTACGCGACACATCGTCGCTTCTTTATATGACATGTCATCAAATCCTTATTTTAAGATTAATTAACTTCTATATTAGTAAGTCTTATTTAGTTCAAAAACTAATTCTAATCATTTTTAAATTCTACCTAACCAATATACTATTGTATTAAGACTTCTTTTTGACAATTATGTCCTCAAAATTCAAAAACTAATTCTAACAATTCTAAAACTCAACCTTATCATTATACTAACTTATTAGGACTTAATATAAACTATTGTATCTTCCAAACTACTATCTAATATGAATATAAAAACTCATATAAATAAAAAAAGCAAAAATAATACTTTTGATTTAGATGGAAAAAAATTTAATTTTAAAACTAATTCTAATCATTCTAAAACTCTATCTAATCAATATACTAATCTATTAAGACTTCATTTTGACAATTACGTCCTTAAAAGTATTTTCTAATATGAAAATTAAAATCCATAGACCAACAAACTAACTTATGAGATTTAGAATAAAAACGTGATCTAACAATTAGTTTTAAATTTTGATAAGATCCTTATTTTACATCTAATTAATTTTGCAGGAGTAATGAGGGTTTTCTGTAAACACTATGTAACACGAAAATGATATTTTCAATTTAGAAGAAAAATTAAGACTAAACAACTTATGAGACTTGAAGAAAAATGAACTAACAATTTATTTGAATTTTGATAGGTAGTTTATTTTTAAATTTGATTAATTTTGCAAGAATAATGAGGGTTATATAATTTAAAATTAATTCTAAAAATTTTAGAACTCAACGTAATCAATATACTAACATATTATGACTATTGTATTCTTAAAAATACTCTTTAATGTGAATATAAAAATTCATATATCAAAAAAACAAAAATAAATATTAGATTTAGAAGGAAAAAAATTGACGTTCTATTTGAGTTAAATGTACTATCATTATATATATATATATATATATATATATATATATATATATATAACTCATCGTTAAAAATAAATAATGTAATTATAAGTCAACATTTTTAAATAAGATCTCACGACCACCAAAGTGGTTATATCCCATATATAAGGATTTAGAAAACAACTAAAACTCTTTACTGCGACTTAATGTTGAAAAATTCGTGATAATTGTCGCGATATTTGTAAACCTTATAAGTCTATAAATCAATTGTACAATGTTTAAACTCTACGCTACAGACATATATTTACGTATTAAGCTTTGATTTTGACTAATAAAACCTTGATTATATTGTCATGCAATTCTTGCGCAATATTTGCATACGCAAATATGTTTGCTTTAGGTCCTTTGAACTGTAAGTCAAAAGGATAATGAGTAGATTGTGTTACAGTACCGCTTGACAATGTAAAAGAAAAGCTTAAAGAACGCAAAAATCTAAGGACGACAATATAACACAATCAACTCATTATTATAGTTCAAAGGATCTAATGCATATATATATACCTATACAATATATTCCGCAACAATTGCATGATAATCTAATCAAGATTGTGATTTTAAATGTGTGAAATGAAAAAATATTCTATTGGATATCATGTTCATATCTTAATAAGTTGGTGATTTCTTAAAATAATGATTTACGAAGAAGATAAGAATGGACTATGACATTTACAATTCCAAAGATAAAGAGCTCTTAACCCAACTTTTAAAGTTAAGAAAACTTGGCTTTGAAAGGCTACAGGTTGGACCACTAAAAGAACTTAATAATAATATAATATTGACAAGTTACTTGAAAATGTTACAAATAAAGTATAAAAATTTCTTACAAACAATTATAGTTTTAGTGAAAGTAGATTTTTTTCCCATAAAGATGTTAATCTCTTTTTTTTTTTTGAAATGTCGTACGCATTGATACACTTTTTGTAGCTTTTTAAAATATTTTATTAATTTACTCGAGCTTGACTTGGGAGTCGGGATCATGAGCTATAATATCTAATAACTGAGGCAAGAAATGCAATGATAGCTCATGGCATCTCATTGCATTGTGTTTATAATGTTAAACATATTAAAGTTGCTAAAGATCACCAAACATTATTTTGAACGAGATCCTTAAATTTGCAATTAATAAAATTGACAAATATAGTAAACATTTAAATAATAAGCCTTATGCAATTTGAAAATCAATTCGAAACATTCAAAATTTTCTAGCCAATATAGTAACCTATTATGACTTTATTTGATTATTATATATCGAAAAATCTCTCTAACATGAAATAGTGACCTATAAAACAAAAATTACTTAAGAGAAATAAAAAAAAAAAAATTTAAATACTATTTCAAATTCATATTTAAATTTTCAGTAAATTGAAATATGAATGTAACTTGATTAATATGTTGGTTAAAAATTTTGATCAATCATTTCTTTACTCTAAAGTGTTGCGCTATCCTATTTAGTCGCATTGGTTAAAGATATAAATATGATAATATGCAGATTCTATATGAGATATATTAAAAAAAAATAGTGTAAATTTAAAACCTTAATTATGAGAGCATTTCTTAAAATCAACTAATTTTATGTTGAAAAATTTTTGAACCAATTTTTTTCTATGGTATTTTTAACGTGAGTAGTTAAACTCTTAAACATCCTAAATTCTGCCTTAGCAATATACCATTTATGATTTTATGTTAATTTTTGTAATTCTGAATAGAATTGCATATAAAATCTAAAAAGATATTAGTTATGTTGTGATGAAAGTAGATTAAAACTTAGATTGAAAACTTACTATATTTGAAGATAAATCTTACTTAATAAGCATGCTTATTGTATACTTTGTGAAATGTTGGTTAAATTTTGTTCAATAATTTTCTTACTACGAGGTTTTGAGCTATCCTATATAATGTTAATTAAAATTTTTAAGCTTTACATGATTACCTCATTATGCACTAATTGCTATTTTCTCTGTATACTTTGTTGGTAGATTACACTTGCTTCTAAAAATACCACATCATCCTTACGTAATTAGTCGTATTGATTAACTTTTATAAATAACATGCAATAAACAAATATATGGACCAAAATTTTCTCTATCAAAATTAAACTAATATGCAATTCATTCAAAGGTATAATTATCTTTAAAAGATACTTAGAAAATAATAAAAATATATTGTGTAATAGTAAATTAATCTCAATATATTCTCCACATAATTTTATTAGTAAAATTTATTTTTTTCTTTGTTGTGTACTAAATAAAATTTTAAGTTTTGTTCAACTACGTAGGTACCAAATCAATATTAGCAATATGTACAAGGACATTACTTATTAATATTTCACCAGAAAGGTTAGTTTCTTTTATTACAAGAAAGTTCAAGACAAAAATTAAAGTTACTATATTTGATGAAATAATCATAAAATTATAAAATTGTACAATATATTTTATTATGCATTTCAAAACTATTAAAATAAATTACTGTTTAGAAAACCATCCCGTGCTTGGCACGCGATTCTGGGCTAGTTTTTATAAAACGAACTCAAAGTCATTCAAGTTCGCATGATATTTAGTAAGTCAAAGTTGTTCATAGTAAATCATATGACTCACTTTCAAGCCATTCATTTAGTGGAGGAGAAAGGTTCCTCCACTTACCTATGACCTTGACAGCACGCGCTCAAAATGCAGAAACAGCCCCTCCACAGAAAGGGGAAAGAGCTGCTTACATCTAACCCTCTAGGGGACTTCCTTTTTCTTTTCAATAAAAGACTTAATGCGGTTAAATGCTGACGTATGGCCTAACCTGATGCTATAGAAGATATATTCCAGGACATAAGGCGGCTTCTTCCAAGTTGATTTCTCCACATAGCATTTCAGATTTGGTGAAAGGGAGGCTACTTTTAAAGCAATAGATGCTTATAATAATGCATTGCACTGTACGAATCAAACAGATACGAAAGGATTTGAGTGTACCCGATCCCGATGTTGTTCCTAAGAAGAACCTTCGCATGTTCCTTGTGAAAGTCATCTTGGCAGGCTTGACAACGTCCGAAGAATCCTCTCCCTCTTGCAGTGTCAAAGGCATCTTTGCAGGCTTGACAACAATAGAAGAGTCCTTCCCTTCCTGCATTGCCAACGCAAACTCAAGACGCACCACGACCTCAGCCATCGTGGGGCGTTTCCTAGGAAAATTATGCAAGCATTCGTCCGCAATCTGCACAAACTCCATCAAACAATCCTTCTTAATTTCCTCCCTCACACTAGGATCAATAATCGCATCCACCGTTCCTTCTCTAATACAGTACTGTGCCCACCCGGCCAGACCCCATTGCTCCTCATCCACGCATCTCAAATCCAACGCCGGCCTCCCACACAGCGCCTCAAGCAACACCACCCCAAAGGCGTACACGTCCGATTTCCTCGTCAGTCTGCCGGTCAAGTTGTAGTCCGGGTCCAAATACCCGCGTGTTCCTTTAACGTCGGTGCTCACATGGGAGTAGGTCCGGTCTTCTGGACCTAATCTGGACAGCCCAAAGTCCGATATCTTGGCGTCCCAATTATCATCCAGCAAGATGTTGGAGCTCTTCACGTCGCGGTGTATCGCCCTGTCTGGCTGGATGCTCGTGCCTGTGTGTAGGTAGTCCAGCCCACGCGCCGCGTCAGTGCAGATCCTGAGACGCCGTAGCCACGTGAGCGGCGCACTGTAATTCTTCCCCGATTTGTGCAAGTGATCGGCAAAGTTTCCCCGCGGCATGTATTCGTAAACGAGGATCATCTCGTCCGGCTCTTCGCAGTAGCCGATTAGCGAGACGAGGTACCGGTAGCGGAACCTGGAGAGCATCTCGATTTCCGTCCGGAACTCTCGGGCTCCTTGGCAGGAGCGGGGGTTAAACCGCTTCACGGCGACGGTCATGCTCTCGCCATCGGTGATTGAGCCTCTGTACACCTTTCCGAACCCGCCTCGGCCGACGACTAGTTCGTCAGAGAAGTTGTTGGTCGCCGATTGGATGTCGGCGAGTGAGAACCGGCGGCTGGATAAGGAAAACGTGGACGGCGGGCCGTCGCCGTCGCAGTCGCTCATGTTACGAAGGGACACACAGTACGAAGAAACTAGTGGTAGTGGACTTGCTGTGATAGCGGCTGCGAGTGTCCGGATTTTGACAAATTCCTGCGATTGGCAATGCAGGATGACACGAGACTTTTCTATTTTCTAAGTTGACGCGAGACTTAGGCAGAAAGCTCCAGCCCATGGTTTTGCAATGTCTCCATATTATTATATATTGAATATTGATGTTATGGTTTCAAGCCCATGGCTGTGTGTGTGTGTATTATTGATGTTATCATTGATGTTATCATTTTCCATTATTTTCTTAGACGAGTTTTTCATAATTAGTTGCGGACAACAATAAAATCTAGGGCATCACCGTACCATTTAATAATATTATCAACATCCTATCATATTGCGCTAAGGTTATTAGCCACGTGTTTCCTATTCTATTACAAAGCGAAAGCTTGAAACTACCGAAACATAACAATGCCGTCTTCACATCTTTGATATACAAGTAGTCATCGTGAGGCAAGATATAACCTTGTTCCCAACCTATTCTGGTCGCATTTAAAGGCCCACTGCGGTCTCATTTTGCATGACACGTCCGCACAAGCAACAGTCATCTTCAACGCTCACAACTGGTCAAAGCATGCACGCTCAAGTCACGTGCACTTCTCACTTTCGTTACGTGACTTCGTCACTAAGAAACTTATCTTTGCGCGATGCCTTATGACGTCGCGACCATCGCACGTCGCCCGTCGGCGCACCATGGCACTTGCCCAAGGAAGATTGGCCTTGGCTTTCCCCTTGGGGTCGGCCTTGGCCTCCCCCTAAGGGTCGGCCTTGGCCTCCCCCTAAGGGTCGGCCTTGGACTTCCCCTATGGGTTGGCCTTTGGCCATCCATCTTTAGCACCTTCACTACTCTTCAAGGGACCATGCATCACTCCGCGACCCCGTCGCCCGGACACAACTCCGCGACCACGTCGCCCGGACATCACTCCGCGACCACGTCGCCCGGACATCACTCCGCGACCACGTCGCCCGGACGTTATCTCCGCGACCTTTGTCGCCCGCGTCCGTGCAACAGCTCCGCCGCGCCACTGATACAGTCGCGCCCCCATGGCTCTCTGTCACACTACCGTGCCCCCGGCACCATACGCACTCCGTCGCGCCCATGCGCCACCACTAACACAAACGTGCCCCCGGCACCTTACTTAATCCGCCGCGCCCATGCGCCGCACCACTGATACAGTCGCACCCCCTGGCTCCTTGTCACATTACAGTGCCCCCGGCACCTCACTCACTCCGTCGCGCCCATGCGTCGCGCTGCTGATACAGTCGTGCTCCCAGGCTCTCTGTCACAATATCGTGCCCTTGGCACCATACGCACATCATTGCGCCCATGCGCCACAAGCATGTTACATGCCCCCCGGGCACCATACTCATTCACCACGCCATGCGCACCTTGCCTTGGTCATGGAACACGCTCCTAGTGCTCCGGCACAAGGACTTACCCGCGGGGATAGGCGACTCCTCCGAGACACTATCTCTGCCAGGGTGCTCATCAACTCCCCTTCTGCCAGGTAGACGGCTCCTCCGGGATGCTACCTCGGCCAGTCGGGTAGACGGCTCCTCCGGGATGCTACCTTGACGCGTTCCGAGTGCTCCGGCATAAGGACTCACCCGCGGGGATAGGCGACTCCTCTGGGACACTATCTCTGCCAGGGAGCTCTTCAACTCCCCTTTTGCCAGGTAGACGGCTCCTCCGGGATGCTACCTCGGCCAGTCGGGTAGACGGCTCCTCCGGGATGCTACCTTGACATGCTCCGAGTGCTCCGGCACAAGGACTCACCCGCGGGGATAGGCGACTCTTCCAAGACACTATCTCTGCCAGGGAGCTCCAAGTGCTTCGGCACGAAGACTCCCCTTCTGCCAGGTAAACGGCTCCTCCGGGATGCTACCTTGGCCGGCCAGGTAGACGGCTCCTCCGGGATGCTACCTTGGCCCGCGGAATAGGCGACACCTCCGGGACACTATCTCCGCCAGGGTGCCTACGTGACTGGTCTACGTGCTCCGGCACTGAGGGCTTGCGTCGGCACCCCTAGGGACTATGACCCCCAGGTCACTCCGAGACGGGAGCAGGTCTTCGGAGGGCATCGCGCCTAGTTCACCTGGCAGTTGGGCGTCGGATCTTCCCCACCGCTGCCAGGCCTGTGGGACTCTGCAAGGGCTTGGATTGGAGGCTAGATCAAGGGGTTCTCTGGCCACACCGACGTTGTGGGAGCCAGTCTTTCCAGACAGACAGAGCGACGCTGTGCGGGGCAGGCCGGGTGAATATGCGATTCGACAGTCCGTGGAGCACCGGCACCTGTGGAACCCCCGGTGACATGTCACTCCCGGGGAGCACCACATGTCGCTTGATGACATCATCATCTCAATCTCTATAAATAGAGGTCTTGAGAATTCATTTGAAAGGACGGAACATTTTCAGACTTTTCACTTTCTCACTCTAGAATCCTAGAGAGAGAAACATACAGGATCCTGACTCTGGACCTAAGCATCGGACTGTGACTGTCGTCGTGTATTCATCTTGCGCCATCGCCCTCACAGCACTGCCACCCTCAAGCTCTGTCTGGGAAGCCCTTGGTCTCTGCCCTTGTTCCACCCTTGTTGTGTCCTACATCAACATACTTGGCATTTGACTCGGACTGCATTCCTTGTGGCACCTCCACGTCGACCGCGAACCCACTTTCCTTGGCATCAAACCTCATGAGAGTAGATTTTTTCATCCGCTAACTTTTTCATCTTCTATACCCCCTGGCCTTTTTGTGGCCGTCGATACATCGCGTTCACAGTTTGTTCGCTTCGGTTTAATATTTTGCCAATCTTGTTAAGCAAACTAATTTTATTTTGGGGACTACAATTTAGTGGGGCCGCTTCTATGAGACTTTAAGGCTGAATTCTCAGAGAGTACTCATGAAAACCAGGAGTTGTTCAGGGCCAAAATGAACACAACAATGAGAACCTCAAAACTATGTTTGAGCGATACTGTGTGAAGTTCTATTGTCTTGGTTTACACTAAAGGTTGAACAGTTCAAGACATCATGTTCACTGGATAACCAGTAAATCCGATAGTTCTCACTAGGGAAGGTTCAAGGCCATCGACTACCTATCCTGATGCAGTGTCGTTCGAAGGAACTCTTTCTAGTGTCAGTGTTTCTTTGAGTATTGTGTCCAGTCAATTTTCTATTCATGTGGGGGATTGTTGGAATTGGGTTTTAAACCCATTATGGAGAAGCAACTTTGACTCAATTTTGTAATGGGTTCCAAACCATATTTTGGTTTGGAACAAATTGATTCATGATCCTCTATTGGAATAGATAGCCATGGTATATTCACATGTTTAAAACAAATGAAAGGTGAATGCGAAAATTGACGTTGAAGTTGGTGGTTCAACTTGAAGGGAAAAGAGTATCCCACATTGAAGATATAAAGCCAATGTTATCTCCTTATAAGGCTTAGTCTTGAGCTAAGGGTTGGGCCCCTTGGGGGTACCCATGTTTTGTAAGGAGAGAGGACCTAGGTTGACCCAAGGTCCACCACACGCGCGCGCCGCCTGGTCCGGTCCGTGGCCGTGGCTTGGGCCCATCGGGCTTTATTCTTTTTGGGACAAATAAATTTAATTTCTTTTCCGAAAAGTTGTAACTTTTCCAACCAGCTGTGAAGAGTTGCACCCCCAGTGAATACTCTGTGTATAAAAACGAGTCAGTTTACAGAAGTTACAGATGAATTAATCCCGAAATTATATTTTCTTCTGTCCGTCTGTTTTTGCTTGTCCAAGAGAGAAAGAGTTCTGCTAATTGTTTTGGTTCGCCGGGTCTGCAAATTTGGAGTGCTCATATTTTCAGACGTACTACCGTTGTATCCTGGGAGACTGTCGTCAAAAACCGTCAGCACCGTTGCAGGACGAATAAAGTCTTAAGGACAGTGAATCAAATTCACGCCTCGGTTCTCCATTGCTGTTTGTCTGATTTTGCTGTGAGTTCATTTTAATTGTTCTTGCAAATACTATTTGTTCTGGTTAGTAAACTACATTTCAGTATTTTCGTACTTAGTTGTTTTCTGTACAAGTATACACAAAGTATATATTTCGAACAATACTTTCTTCTTTCCTGTGCTTGTACATTTCTTTCCTAAAAAGGCAAGCCAGTGTGAAAGGGGCAAAAGGGGATTTTTCACAGCACCAAGGTTTTTAAAACTTTCGACACTCAGATAAATAGGTGATATTGGGATTTGGGTGATCTTCAAACTCAAGAACATTACAGAGAAAGCAAACGAACGAACAATTCCGCGACCTCCTTTTGAAGTGCCTGTTTTAGGAAAAAGTAAATGTAATACACTCTTACAAACATATAATGATCATAACTGACAAACACAAGAAGCATACTTTTCATCTAAAGTTCACGAGACTGCAACACAATTCTCATACTGATGTGTGACAAATTGACAAGCCCATGAAAATTCTTTAAACCCCCAAAATAGTCATGGTGCTTTTATGAAAATTCTATTAATCCTCTCTTTGTTCCTATTTTGGTGATGAA
This sequence comes from Escallonia rubra, assembly GCA_033065855.1. Classification (NCBI taxonomy): domain Eukaryota; kingdom Viridiplantae; phylum Streptophyta; class Magnoliopsida; order Escalloniales; family Escalloniaceae; genus Escallonia; species Escallonia rubra. Next base: position 81,335 of record JAVXUO010001909.1, on the reverse strand, counting down.
TAGACCGGTAAAGCCCCCACTATGATAGATGCTGTTTGATGAAAAATAAAAAGGAATTAAAAGTTGTACAATCTGGCTCTAGTTTCCCAAGGGCTTTGTCGTAACCCTTCTTCTAATACTATTTCTCCAATCAAAACCAGGGACTCATGTCCTTCCACAATAACTTTGATCAATGATTAGTACTATAGAATACAAAGAAAATTAGGTAACTCACCACAGTATTCGGGAGCCACTGTACGAGTATACTGTACATTTGGGTGGTAATATTCCGAGGAATCATAAAATTCGCTGTCGCATTCAAAGTTTAGGCCAAACCCAAAAAGCTTTGCATTAAAATCCTGAGAAGTAAATTAAACACGCAAAATGAAAACAAAAAAGGAAAAAAAGAAAGGGTGTAGCAAGGAACTAACACACTTGACCAAAATGGCATTTCAACGTACAGGTAACTGATGAGGAGATGTGAATTTACCCCATCCAATAATATCTTAGATGCCATAAAGCTGAAGTACATGACTCGCTTCACTGTTGCGTGCATAAAAGCAAGGCCTTGAGCAGCTCCTACTGCTATATTAAGTCGGGTAACCCATGGAAGTGGTTTTGCACCTTCCAAAAAGCAACATGATTGTCAGACGCATCTCATTAATCATTTGGTATTTTGAAGTATCACTTACCATCAGAAAGATAGATATCCAATCTTCCATTTTCCATGAATTCGTGAACAAGGAAATGCTTTTGTTCTTCCAAGCAGTATCCGAAGTGCCTAAGAAGATTGGGATGGCTAAGTTTGTCAAAGAATGCCCCCACCGACTGCACCGAAAAATTTGGAATCAATGTTGAAAAAATTAACTTCCTAAAACAAGTTTCTGTAGTTGTTATATGCTGTAGACATATGTTTCCTAAATCCTTTCACCAATTTGAAACATTTCTCCCTCCTCAGTAGTGCGTATATGTTTCCTAAATCTCTTGCGAAACAACAGCTCTATATTCCATTTTTCTATATCATGATGAAAGTGCATCATCTCAAGAAGTCGCACTATATGCTCCGTATCAAGTCAATAACTTTTACTATCTTCCTAGCTTACCAAGAGCCAGCTTTGCGTGGAGCAACTTTGTTACATGATATGTACATAGTTTCTCATAGGAGCACCAATGTCACGTACTCAGCGCGCGGGGGTGTTGTGGGGGGGTGTTGCGGTTACAGAGAGGGAGAGAAAAAGAGAGGCTTTAATCGCTTAAAAAGCTGGTCTCCCTCTGACCTTTTAGATTTGCAGAAGAAATTGAATTAGATTACCCAAAGCTAGAGGGAAAAGTTCAGAGTTCATTCGGTATAGGCTTTAATCCCTTAAAAAGCTGGTCTCCCTCTGACCTTTTAGATTTGCAGAAGAAATTGAATTAGATTACCCAAAGCTGTAGGGAAAAGTTCAGAGTTCATTCGGTATAGGCTTTAATCCCTTAAAAAGCTGGTCTCCCTTTGACCTTTTAGATTTGCAGAAGAAATTGAATTAGATTACCCAAAGGCCAAAGCTAAAGAGAAAAGTGAGAGTTCATTCGGTATAATGTCTGTTCAAGATAAAGGATGCTTCAGGACTGGTTCTGAAGTATTTCCATGTAGCTCATGCCACTTGGAGAAATATTCCTTAGTAGGGATTTAAGAAAAAGAAGTGTTCTTGGTCAAAATGTCAAATTGTTCTTAGGATAAAATCTATGCACCGATATAAGGTGAAAAAATGTTCCCTCGTCTCATTCACTCTCTCATCATTTGCTAAAGAACTTAAACTGCACGTGAAATACAATCTGAAACATCGAAGCAAGCTTCAATTTTTAACAGCTACTCTCAAAAAGTCGTGTTACAACTGGATTTTGCAAGTTGATTTTAAAATTAAAAAAAAAAGAAAAGAAAAGAAAAAGGAGATGAACATAATATGCACAAAGATGATTTGTAGTAGAGCGGGACAAGAAGAAATTTCTATGTATACGCCACCATCAGAAGATCATCTCGGGCCGGACAATTCCTCCGGCCGAAGGTTGTACGTAGAGTCGCCAATTATCCAATCTGTATTGTGGTTGTGGGCGTTGTTGAACTCTTGGCGAAACATTTCGTCCACCTGCCACTCTTCCCATCTCTCAGCCAAGCCATCACCCTCAAGCATTCTAACGACTGCTGACATCTTGGGACGTTCCCTCGGGGAACCTTGCGTGCAGAGCAGCGCTACCTGGATTAGCTGCTCCACCTCTTCATCAATATAATTACCTTGCAGATCCGCATCAACCAGTGTTTCCAACTTCTTTTCCTTTAGAAGCCCTTTTACCTGAAATCATCACAAAATTTAGCAAATATAAATCTCTATTCATCATTTTTTCTTAAATAAAGGGAAATGCAATGATATGTTCGAGAAAACACACACCGGAAGCAGTACACCATTCAATGGATAAGCCCTTAACTTGAAATCCTTACAGCATGAACTCTGCATGTGAAGTTCTATGCAAATAAACAAAACTGAGAACTAAGCTCATACTTCACATCTTTTGACGCTCTCTCACCCATGCCACGAGGATGTCAACGTCCGTTTGCTTACAAAAATTTTCCAGGTTCATTTTTTTGTAAGCATGCTCCTTAATAAAAGAAGCAATAACTTGAAATCCTTACAGCATGAACTCTGCATGTGAAGTTCTATAGCACTCTCTTTTGTTTCTTTTAACATTTCCAAAATAAAAGAAGCAATAGAGAACAAACAAAACTCAGCGTTCCACTCAATAATAGCACAGAAGCACTTTGTTCCATTAAAAGAAAAAATGATATTCTCACTAAGAAGTCCCACAAACTCATCTTGCTTATAGATGTGCACACTTTCAGTGCCTTCTCTTTCCTCGTTTGTAACTCCATCACATCCACACACTATAATATTTTAGCTTGTATAGCACTGCTCTCTCAAATTTCATACCTTAATAAACTTTGCTTGTACCTTAACCACAGATGTTACTGCCATATGAAAACATGTTCTTTTTTTCAAATATCTTTGATTGGAACTGTGAGGGACTCCACTTTATAATTGTTGCATGAAATGAACGCTGAGAGAAGAGACGCATTCTGATTACATAACAATAACGAATGGTACGCTTCTATTTTCGTGTCTCTCCCTCTTACAGCCACATTTCGTTCATACAAGGCTCCTAAGATGACGTGATGTTACAAATATCGGCAATATAACTAACATACAGATTTAATCAAGCATTTCAAAGATGTCATATAAGAGGACAAAGTACTTACCCAATCAAGTAACATGACATCATCATCATTGGCAAGCCGAGCAAGATCGAAAGCCCTCTGTCCAGTGATTAGTTCAAGAAGCATGACTCCATACCCAAAAACATCAGTCTTCTCTGAAGCCTTCCCTGTGGAGAGGTACTCGGGAGCTATGTGTCCAATTGTGCCCCGTACAGCAGTAGTAACATGCGTATCCTTGTGATCCATGAGTTTGGCCAACCCAAAATCTCCAACAACAGCTTCAAACTCCTCATCCAACAATATATTTGCAGCCTTGACATCAAGGTGAATAATTTTAGGGTCGCAATGATCATGCAAATAAGCAAGGCCCCTTGCAGATCCCAGAGCAATGCGTTTCCTTATCGGCCAATCAAGTGGGGGTCGTGATTCAGGTCTCTCTACAACAATGAGGTAGCTCATTACAACACAATTCGAAAAGCTTTACGTTTTGTGAAGATATCTGACCATTCTTTGTCTCAAACTTGATGGATACTGAATTTCGAATACAGGGATGAATTTCATAATTCGCTTCCAATTTAAAACGACAACAGATACTCCTCCATGATTTCATTCCATTTTTAGTGTCATGCTTCATAATTTAGTCCGTCTGTCAAGTCAATGAGTTGAGTGTGCACAAGAAAGAGACCTTTTTATATTGTCCACACGGAAGATACCATCTGTACTTAATGCGCTTCCTCAAGCATTCTGCTTCTTTTGGGCAATTTTGGAAGGAGGATCTTAAGGTATCAGTAGGCATTGTATTTTCAATTTATTTATAGACGACAATCAAAAAATTTATTAACAAAAGAAGACAAATAAAAGGGAGTTCCACCTATGTACACAAGACAAATACCAACTTAACTAGATATACAGCACACTAGCACAGTGCTGTCCAAAAACTCTAAGAACTAAGAAGGCTTCCATGGAACCACCAATGGTTTCCTCAACCCAGGCACAAAGAGAAAACGAAAATAAAGCCTTTAGTCTGACTAAAGGCAACTCCTCTCCTTCAAAAGCTCTCCTATTCCAGTCTCCAAAGACAACAGAACAAGCAAGGAGCAATCAACTCCCAAAGCTTCCCTCTTCACCTCTGTCGCTCATAAAGAGACCAACCCCTCAAGAATACACAAGCGATCGAGGCATAACTCAGAAAATACCTACAAACTGAATTTTGCATCCCACATATTTTAGCGATCAGACAATGCAGCAGAATATGGGCTACAGATTCTTCATCTGTCACACATGACACCCAAGATGGGACAGGGGTTGTATCAAGCAGTTACAGGGGGTTAATTTTACCCAGCACCCTGTACTTAGGGGTCAATTGCACCCAGCACCCTAGGGTTTTAATTTTGGCACCCAGCACCAAAATGTTTAAAATCTTGGTTTCCAACACCAAATAATGGTCAAAATGGTCTTTGACCGTTACGTCCGTTAATTTTTTAGGGGCAAAATAGTCTCTTTGTCCTTTACAAATGACATGGTGTCCATGTCATTTCCACGTGATCAATTCTTCACTCAATCTATCCCATTGGACCCAATTCATTATCTTCCTCCCCCCCCCCCCCCCCACCCACTCATTTATACCACCACCCTTCCTGAGCACACTACCACCACCAACCTACAAAGCCATGTTGCCACAACTTACCTGCAACCAAACCCCCCACGGCCACCAACCTATGAATCCCCACCTCCATCACAACCTGAAAACCCGCCACCGCCAACCGCTGACCCTAGTAACCCACAATCACACCTACCCACCATATCTGACCACCCCACCCATCCACCACCGAGCCCTTTCCAATTACTCCACCAACCAGCCACCGCCCTTCATCATTGTGGTGCCACCAGCAAGCCCCAGATCTGCATCCCAGATCCTAGCGTGATTCGGTCATTCGACTATATTTTGAACCAATGGTGTTCGGTCTTGGGTCATGGATCTGGGCGCTAGTAGTGAATGGGGTTGAGATTGACGATGATTGGGGTGAACCCGTGGGTTGTGATTTGGTAGTGCTGATGGTTTGGTGGTTGTGGGTTAACAGTAATGGTCCGAAATAGTACTGGTGGTTGCGGGACTGTCGATGGGGCTAAGGAAGGGGCTATAAGAGGGACGGGGCTGTAGGAGGGAATGAGGAAGGGGTTGTGGACGGGGCAGATGTGGTAACATAGCGGGGAGTGGTGCTTAGTGTATGTTGGTAGTAGTGACAGAGGTTTGGCGTGGTGCGGGGTGCGGGGTGCGTGGACCGAGAAAATGGCCGTACTCCGACGAACTCCCCAGAACAATAGAGAGGGGCGCCCGGTCTCCGGTCAGAAGGTCGGCTCCATCGCCGGTCCCGGCGAGGACAGTGACGGGTCAGCGGTGGAATGCGGGGCCGGCTAATGGCATCCGGCGGGATCCCAGCGAAAGATGAATCCAGGTAACGGTACTGCGATAGGCTCCGTCGGCTTCATCTCCCTGCGAATCGCCGATCGATATGCCCCTCGAATAAACAGTTGGGAAATTTTGTAATTGGGGATTAATTGAGAGATATGTGGAAGGAGAGAGAGAATAAGGGTTGTTGGAGGGAAATGACGTGGACAGCCAATTGGCCATGTGTCACTAACTGGGATGACATGTAATCTTTAGGGGCAATAATCCCATTTTGCCCCTGAAAAACTAACAGCCGTTTAGTCAACAGGCAGTTTGACCGTCATTTGGTGCTGGGTGCCAAAATTAAAATCCTAGGGTGCTGGGTGCAACTGACCCCTAAGTACAGGGTGCTGGGTAAAATTAACCCCAGTTACGGTTACAGGCCCCAAATTTTAATTTTGAAAAGTTCTATATGCTTTGTTTAGATACTGACCAAAAAGCAGTCTTAAAGTCTAGTATATATAAAAAAATAGTTTTGCTGAGATAGATAGTACTAAGTTTCAGAGCATTCCCTGTATAAGATTCCGGAAAATAAAAATCGAGAGCAACTACTAGTACGAATGATGGTCGCATATATCATCTAAAAATCAATTTCCCGAAGGAAGTTGCACCGAGGGAAAGATATTGATATTTATCTAAAAAGAAAATGAAGAAAACAGTTGTAAGTGTGGTTGATCCTGTCTTGCTGCTCAGCGTAGGTAGACCTGCTTCTGGCTGGCCTTGTAAGTGTTTTGGGTTTAGTTTTGGGAAAATTAGAAAAAGGTGGGTTTTGGGATAAAACTTTTGGGGATGGTGGGTTTTTTTTTTAAACTTGTGAAAAAGTGGGACAACTTTTAAAAATTTCTGAAAAAGGGAATGACTTAAAAAAAAATGGTTTTTTTTTCAATGATAACTTTCCATTTCCCAAATTACCCCTTCCCTGTTTGTCACATACAACATTTTTGAAAATCGCAGTTTGAAACCGCGACTTTAAAGTGAAAATCGCGATTTAGTAGAAAACGTGGTTCAGAACCACGACTTTAAATAGAAAACGTGGTTCAGAACCACGTTTTCATTTTTTTTTCATTTTCTACGTAATTTAAAAGGGAAAACATATATATATACACTAAAAACGTTGTTTAAAACCGCGATTTCTACTTTGAAGTCGCGGTTTCAAACCACGATTTATAAAAGTGTTGTATGTGGAGACAAACAAAGGGAGGGGTAATTTGGGAAATGGAAAAGTCAGCTTTTAAAAAAAACCTTTTTTTCCCAACTAATCCCCTTTTTCAGAGATTTTCAAAAGTGGCCCCCCTTTTTCATAATTTTCAAAAAAAAACCCCTCATCTACTAGTATTTAACCCCAAAACCCATTTTTTGTAATTTTCCCTATTTCTTTCTGGTCATAGAATTTCGTTTTTCACTATGAAATTAAGCGGAAAAATGGAAAACAAGGTCAAGAAAGATTAAAGATATGAAGATGTCAAATGCGATATGCAGGTACCTCTTAAACATGATGCAACACTTCCATTGACCATCAGGGGATAAACAAGAAACCGCTCTGTCTGTGTCATGCAGTAGCCTATCAAGGGAACTATATTTGGATGCACAGCCATGCTGATTATTTCCACATATTTTCGGAACATTAAGGCCCCAACACGGTCTGTTATTACTCTTTTTACGGCAACAAAAGAGCCATCAGACAAGCGTCCTTTGTAAACCTTTCCAGACCAACTTCTGCCCAACAAGTTTGAGTTGCTAAAATTATCGGTTGCAACTTGTAGCTCGCGTAGATAAAACCTCCTGGTTTGTCCCGGAAGATCTTCTAAATCCTCTTCAGCTGAAAGGCAACAAAACTAGAGTAATTGATTGCAGTCATTTGGTTTATGATGCAAATCCAACAAGGTTCTGCCTAGCACATAGAGTACCAACCTTCTATTTCGGGGAACGATATAATCAAATATGATGTGTGTGTGCGCGCGCATGTCAATCTAATAGAAGGGAAGGGGTTACGAAGAACCTTTTGCCATCCAATGTCTTCCCATCTACTCAAGCTAGTCAATTCAAAACAAACAGAAAAGAGGTTCATCCGCTGGTTGGATAAACCTTTTCTTTTTTTTCGGAAATCAGATGAAACGGCATTCAGTAACGTTGCCCCACTTCATGATCATGAAGCTAGCTTGTTTGTGTTTGTTACTACGGATGGAGTAGTACAACTTGCTAGGTTTACAGGACTAAAAGGACAAGTAGCCCTTCACGACACCCCAGATTGTAATGCATAAGGTAGAGCCTACTGTAATTTTTGGGATGTCAATCATTGGAGGAGAACTATGTGAAATATCCGCGAAAACCTTGGAAAGCATTTGCAACTATGGATAAAGAGTGCAGATATACCTGGGATCACTCTAGAAGAGCCCAAAAGGAACCGCCGCACCCTCCCTATTAGTGTCATCTTACTAGGCTTTCTCCGGGACTGCCTGTCGCTTGCATTACCCGACCGTGATATCTCATCAATCTTCACATTGTGATGACTAGAAGAATCTGTATGCTCCACTTCCGTGGAAGAATCAGCATTCTCTTGGTTGTCATATGCCCCGCCTGTATTTATAATCTCCCCTTCGCGTTTAGTTGAATTAGCATTCTCTTGCAATGCCAATGCAAACTCAAGCCACATCACAACCTCAGCCATCTTAGGGCGTTGTTTTGGACGATCATGCAAACACTGTTCCGCAATTTGCACGAATGCCTTCCAAGAATTCGGCAGGATTTGTCCTTTGATCAGCGTAGGGTCGATAATCAGATCAACTGTATCTTCCTTGATGCACTTTTGGGCCCACCCAGCTAGACCCCACTGCTCCTCATCGAGCCTCAAATCCACCGCCGGCCTCCCACACAGTGCTTCAAGCAACACCACCCCAAAGGCATACACATCCGATTTCGTCGTTAATCTGCGGGTCAAGTAATACTCTGGATCCAAGTAGCCACGCGTGCCTTTGACATCGGTGCTAACATGGGTGCATGACTGATCTACCGGGCCAATTTTGGACAAACCGAAGTCAGAAATCTTAGCTGCCCAATTCTCATCCAACAAAATGTTTGAGCTCTTCACATCCCGGTGTATGACTCCCTGCGGGGAACCCGTACAGGTGTGAAGGTAGTCCAATCCACGAGCCGCGCCCAGGCATACCTTGAGGCGCTGCACCCAAGATAGAGAAGGATTACCCATTTTACCAACTTTGTGTAGATGATCGGCAAAAGTTCCAAGTGGCATATACTCGTAAACTAGAATCATCTCATGGTCTTGGTTGCAGTAACCAATCAGAGAGACGAGATGGCTGTGCCGAAACTTGGAAAGCATCTGAATCTCTGTCCAGAACTCGGGGGCTCCTTGCTGAGACGTGGAATTGAGTCGCTTTATCGCAACTGTAGTCTTCCCATTGTCAATGAGTCCTCTGAACACCTTTCCGAATCCTCCCTTTCCAATAATGAGTGCATCGTCGAAGTCATGGGTCGCGAGCTGAACCTCAGCAAGTGAAAACAGACGGCATAACTGTCCCGATGGCAAGGACGAAGCCTTGTCCTTCTCCACATTGTTTGATTCATGTAGCTTCCTCAGGTAGTAGACAATTATATTCAGTAAAAGGATTAAAAAGATGGCACCATTTGCAATCTGACTCCCTTTAGAGGCAGACACCAACCTTGATTTTTGTAACTTTGGCCGTGACATGGGGTTCAAACTTGCCAGATCAGAGTCGAAGCAACGAGAACCGGAAACAACAACATCATCAACAGGGCAAGAGGGTGTTTGGAGGTCACTGGCAGAGATGAAAACGAGATAATGGAGGAAGAAGAAGGGAAAGGCGAAAATAGCAAGTCGAACAAGGAACAACATGATTCCAGAGCCGTCAAGTGCCAATTATACTCCTGATGGAAGAAAGATAACAACAGCAAATGCTTGGGGCTGGAGCAAATTTGTTGCTAAGGATGAGATATAAATCCCTGCAGCCAAGGCACCACTTCTTCACAAGCTGACCGGATTAATTGGGGCGGCTTGACTTGACTCCTGCGGTCAGCTGGAGTGGACTTGCGCTACTGCTAAGAAACTTCCCCTCCCTCCATTTCATTACTTTGGATGAATTATAACATGATATAACTCACTCCCCGTGTAGACTAAATCAAATTGACGGTGTAGACTAAATCAAATTGACCGGACGACTACTAAACCATTAGTCTGTTTTCGAGAGGAGTTCTAAAAAGTATATTAAGTTTCTTTGGTGCAAAATATGTTTTGTCCAGAGAATCTATTTTGCTCTTATAAATGATTTTCCCAGATTGATAATACAATGTTTTTAATATTTAACTGAAAAAAAAAAAACAAGAGACAATCATCATTGCAGTTAATCAGCTGTTGTGAATGCTTAGCCAGCTCTCAAAGGTTAAAGGGAGAGAGAATTTAGAATCAGCAGTTAATCAGTATGGGACAAGCGCGCTCTATGGTGCCATATATCTTCTATCCCCCAAGGGTTCTCCTTATTTTCAATACAACGTTTTTACTATTTACTCACAAAAAACAAGATTCTTATGTGGTGTTAATGATTCACCGTCAACAAAACAGAGGATTATATGCTAGAAAATGAATTCGTTACATGATCACAGTTAGAGATGTCAAAGGGCCGGGCTTGGGCCGGCCCATCGGGCCAGAAAAAGGGCCAGGCCATTTAGGGCTTCGGGCCTTGTAAACCAGGCCGGGCCCAAATCTTGAAAATGGAGGCCCTGTCCAGGCCCAAGCCCTAGGCCCTAACTTTAGGTCCGGGCCTAAGCCTTTTTTTTTTCCTTTTTTGTGTTGCAAAAATACTAATTCACAAAATAAATACAATTGATATGCCCTAAACCATTCAATATCTCTCTCGTGAGTAATGAAGTGCCTTAGAGCTTTACGTTTACTCTATTTGAGAATATTGATTAGTAACAAAGAGTAATTTTGTTCGCAAAAAGACGATCTTTTCACATAAGTAAATATAAAGAAATGTGCATATCCAAAAAGTTAAAATAAAAGAGTAAAATATGAGGTGTAGAGAGAATGATGTGCGAGAAAGAAGGGAAAAGGAAAAAAATGACTCAAAATGGTTTAGGGCCAGATTTAGTAAGGCCTAACCCAACTTAATTACCAAATTGCTTTCATCAGACGGTCGACTCCTGTCATACACCCGCCTGCCTGTCAATAGTTGCAGCAAGACCACTCCAAAACCGTAGACGTCACTCTTTACGGTCATAGCATTAGCATCCATATTACCTGCCCAATTTGGAGAATGTGAATCGTAATGGTCTCCCAATCAGTATCAATATCAATCAATCAATATCAATATTCAATATATAAAAAGACGAGTTTAGCTCTGGAATTGTGCCAAATCAATATCAATCTATATCATATCATATCATATAAATATATAATAGACGAAGCGTTGTGCGTTGTCGAGGCGACACATAAGCTTTTTTTACTGTGTTTTTCGCTTTTTACTCCTTTTAATTATGCGACACGTCATCTTTCTTCCGTTTTGCGACACGTCACCATCTTTGTTTTGGCCTTTCATTCCTCTTTTACCTCTATTTATTAAAGTCTCAAATGTATCATGACTCTTTATTAATAAAAAAATCAAAATTATTATTATTATAAATTTAGTTGACCTTATAAGAGTAAAAAACCAATTCTACACAATTTAGAACTCTACCTGATCAATGTATCAACAAAGTAGGACTTAATTTTGATTATTAACACCTCAAAAACACTTTAAATAACAAAATAAACACTCAAACATAAAGAAAACATTAATTACACGTCACCATATTTGTTTGATATTTTATTCCTCATTTACCTCTACTTATTAAAGTGACACATGTATCGTGACTTTTTAGCATAACTTATTATTAAAAATTACACGTCACCATATATGTTTTGGTGTTCTATTCCTCCTTTACCTCTATTTATTAAAGTCACACATGTATAATGATTCTTTAGTATAACTTATTATTAAAAATTCGGAGTCATTATTATCATAAATTTAGTAGACCTTATAAGAGTAAAAAATATCTTCTACACATTCTAAAACTCTACCTAATTAATACATCAACATATTAAGACTTGATTTTGACTATTAATACCTCAAAAATACTTTTTATAACAAAATAAACACTCATACATAAAAAATAAAAAAAAAAATTACACATCATCATGTTTGCTTTGGTGTTCAACTTCTCTTCTACCTCTACTTATTATAGTCACATATGCATCATGACTCTTTATTGTAGTTTATTATTGAAAAATTCGGATGTATAATTACCATAAATTTAGTTGACCTTATAAGAGTAGAAAATCAATTATACACCTTTTAAAACTCTACATAGTCAATATATCAACATAATAGAACTTGGTTTTGATTATTAGCACCTCAAATATACTTTAAATAACAACATAAACACTCAAACATAAAGAAAACATAAGTTACCTATTAAAAAATATATATAGGTCACAAATTTAAAGCTTTCTTTTCTTTATACAAAAGTAACATGTAAGAAGAAAATGTGTTAATTGTTATAAATAATTTAAAAATATCAATTTGAGATTTTACTTCATTAGTAAATTCTAATTATATCACATTGAACTTTAAGATACATAAGCTTTTATAAGTGTTCTTTTTCATTTTTACCCCTCTAACTTATGTGTAACATCATTTTATTTGTTTTAATGTCCTCTTTTTTTACACAACTTTAACTCTTTACTAAAATTTATTATTAAAATATTTGTGAATATTATTGTCCCAATTGTTGTAAACCTTTTAAAACTAGAAAAATAATTTTAAAATTTTAAGTATATAACATTGAACTTTCAAATACATTAGCCTTTTTAGTGTTTTTTCCTTTGTCTCTTTCTTACTTGCATGTCATCGTATTTATTTTGGTCATTTTCTTTTTTTTCCCTACTTATTAACTATGTATTATAATTTATTGTTAACAAATTGTGGCTATTATTAGCCCAATTTTTGTAAACCTTTTAAAATTAGCAAACTAACTCTAAATTTTTTAAAACACTGCCTAATGAATAAACTTATATAGTAGGCCTTAATTTTGACTGTTAATACCTTAAGTGCACTTTAAAATATAAAATAATATCTCACAAATATAAAGTATGAAGACTACGTATAAAAAATAAATAGTAATACTTAACTTATTTTTATATAAGCAATATATGAAACAAATATGACTTCATTTTTAGATATCTTTGAAATGATAAAATAACAGTTTATTTCACAAATTAATTTTAATATAATAACTCAAAGTCTAAAGTAGAAATCATATACTCATTTGAATGACCAAAACAAAGAATCAAATATAATGCATTCTTAAATTTGTTACTTTAGAAATTCTTCAAAAAAACATATCAAAACGGCACCTCCAAAAATTATTGAACATGATCTTGAAGTGAAATAATTAAACAAAAGAATTGTCACTGTAATGCTACTCTATTTCTTTTATAAGATTAATATTATCTCTTATAGTGATGGTTATTTAAGAAATGTTTGACCGCTACCTAAGTCATAGGAAGATGCCTACAGCCTCACATACGGTGAAACTAAATGGTCATTGTATACTCTTAATGACACTTATTTAGTGACACAATTTTAGGAATATGATTTCATTAAATTTCTCTTGATTATGGTATTGCTTATATCTGAAGTGCATGAATGTGATATGTTTTGAATTCGATAGTTCACTTCAAGCGAATACGATTAAATCGTAATTTTCAAAACTATCAACGTGATGCTTAAATACCCAACCTTAACTCTATCAAAATATGTTAAAACTCAAACATACTCATAACTTTTAAATGGAACTCACCCGGGCCTTGCCTGAGTTACTGAGCTAGTAAATATATAATAGACGAAGCATTGTGCATTATAGAAGCGACACATAAGCTTTTTTTAGTATTATTTTCCCTTTTTACCCCTTTCAATTTTGCGACACGTCATCCTGTTTTTTTTAATATCACATTCCTTTTTTACTTCTACTTATTAGAGATACATATGCGCCATGACTCTTTGTTTTAATATCACATTCATTTCTCACTTCTACTTATTAGAGATGCACATGTACCGTGACTCTTTACTATAATTTATTATTAAAAAATTCGGAGGTATTATTGACATAATTTTACTAACCTTTATAAGAGTAGAAAACTAATTATGCACCCTCTAAAACTCTACCAATTCAATATGCTTACATATAAAGTTTTAATTTTCACTACTAACACCTCAAAAATACTTTTAAAACCTCTACTTATTAAAGTTACACATACATCATGACTCATTACTGTAACTTATTATTAAAAAAAATTCACATGTATTATTGGCATAATTTCACTAAACTTTATAAGAATAGAAAAATCGATTATGCACCTTTTAAAACTCTACCTATTCAATATACTAACATATAAGGTCTTAATTATCATTACTAACATCCCAAAATTACTTTAAAAATCTCTACTTATTAAAGTCACACATGCATCATGACTCTTGCTATAATTTATTATTAAAAAATTTGCAGGTATTATTGGCATAACAACATCAGTTTTCTCTAAACACTTCCCCGTGGACAGGTACTCGGGAGCAATGTGTCCAATTGTGCCACGTACAACGGTATCAACATGACTATCTTGGTAGTCCATGAGTTTAGCAATCTCAGGTACTCCAACAACAGCTTCAAACTCCTCATTCAATAATACGCTTGCAGCTTTGACATCCCGGTGTATTATTTTCGCATCAAGCATATTAGGTTCGTTATGACCATGCAAATAAGCGAGGCCCCTTGCTGATCCCAGTGCAATCCGCTTCCTTATCTGCCAGGTAAGTGGTCGCATTGATTCAGGTCGCTCTGTAGCCATTAGAACACAACGATTGACATTAGCCAAACTTGGGAGAGTTCATGGGTTTGGGCTTAAAAAGTTCATTTATGGTTGTTCAATGTTCACATTCTGACCCAATTAAAAATTTACAAGCTTAGTGAGGGAAAAGGTTTTCAAAAAATCGATATAATATGTATGACAGGCTCATCTAAAAAAAAAAATTGAGTAAAGAAAAATTATAAGAACCTTTTTACCCTTGTTAATTGTGAGTACGAGGAATACGTTAACCTCAATGCTTTTAGGAAGCGGCATCGTCCTTACCATGCGAGATACCATTAATAAGAGTATTTCCCTTGAACACCTTAGAAACAAGTAAACTACCACTGGGTTGAGGAGCGGAGTAATTAAGTCGCAAGCTCTCTTTAAGACGATTGAGGAGCGGACTAAATCGCTACCTCCGAGGTCGCTAGTTCTAATTTCCATGTCAATGGACATAAAATTGCAGTTCTAACCACATAATTTTTTTAAAAAAAAATATAGATATAAATAAAAATTGCAAAGGACCGGGCGTTACAAGTTGTAACAGAAAAATAGCCTTCATATATAAGTTCAACTATAAGTGACGCTATTAATTCTTTTATAGAGTGTTATCGTCCAAGTAAATATAGTCATATTCATTTGCAATGCACACTTACATAAAAGTGAAATAAAACAAAGTAAAGTTTTTGTTAAATCAATATCAATATCAATATAAATAAATGAATAAATATGTAAAAGACGAGTTTCTCACTGGGATTCTTTGCTATATGGTTAGCTCTTATGGTTACCTCTGTCATTGAATCTGGACAAATAATAAATGCCTTAAATCTTAATTACTATACTTTAACTACCATACTTAATTTGGACTTATAAATAAATGCCTTAAATTTTAATTACCATACCTTAACTACCATACTTAGAATCACTTATTCCAGGTTCGTGCCTTCTCTTCTTTGTTCCTTCTTTCTGACTCTCTCACTCCCCCCTTTGCTTCCTTCTTGCCTTTTCTTCTACCTCGTGCCTTTCCTTCTTCCATTTACTTATAATTAAAATATCCTCCTTCCATGACAGATGAGGCAAATTTACTTCTCATCTTCTCTTCTTTTGCATGAATTATTGAAGAATTTAGATGCCATTCTTAGAAGCCCCATCCTGCATGCACTGATTCTGAAGATAACCAAGCGTATATATTATCCATCTTCGATTTGTTTCTTTTCGTGGTTGCTCCTACAAAAAAATCAGGTGTTACGCAATTTGACTTCTTATCTTCCAGTTCTTTTACATGAATCGTTGAAGAATTCAGACGCAATTCTTGGAAGCCCGGTTCTCGCATGTGCTGATTTTAAAGATACCACTGTATGCATTCTGATTCATTTAAAATTTTTACTTTCGGTGATCTGGTAATAAGAACACACATGGCTTTGTCTTTTCCTACAAAGACCAGGTTTGTGTGTGTTGACCGGGCCACATTAGTATGCTACATTCAATAGATAAAGGGAAGTAGGTACTTTGAATTGTTACTTTTAGTACTGATTGCTACAAAAATCAGGTGTGTGGTGTGGTGACCTGGGCAAATTAGTAATGTTGTATTGCTTAGATAAATGGGTTATAGAAGGCAATATAATAACTGGGAGCAAAAGCAAAATAGGATACAAGGTTTTCATTCCAAGAATAATCGTGACTCTAACAGAATCTAAATTGCCATTCGTGATGAAAAGAAGACAATTTCTTGTTTCTCTTTGCTTTGCCATGACAATCAACAAGAGCCAAGGACAAATGCTTAAACGCGTTGGACTATATTTGCCAAAACCTGTTTTCAGCCATGGCCAACTCTATGTTGCGGTGTCAAGAGTGACTTCACCTGAAGGTTTGAAAATATTAATCGAAGACGCAAAGCCTGAACATAAAGGGTACATTAAGAACATCGTCTTCAAGGACGTTTTCAATGCACTATCACCAGGTACTATTGAGAGCCCTTGACATATTTCTGCGGTATTATATTTTGTTTGATTTGATTTCTTCTTTCGGTCGTACCAATGTCTGGCCACTGTACATAGGTGGACTGTGTTTTATAGTCTGATCGTTGACATTGGTCCATTGCCATCACAGGTACCCTCAAGGACATCGATCACTAAATGCTAAAACTGCATGCTCTTCAAAATCAAATGTAAGCTGCTTAAGGAATGTTCACATTTGGTGATACATTTGTAGTTACTATAGATATACTTCGGTGCTTTACTCTCCATCTATCTCCAGGAAATCAATCTCAGCTGCATTAGTTTCTCTGGCTTCCTAATGATAGAATGTTTCTTCATAGAAAGTTTAAGATCTTAGGAAGAAATTTGTCTGAACAAATAATGAACCATAGGTTTGTATTATACTGTATCTGTGGAGCTCCCATCTAAATGAAATTTGAAGCTTAATGCTGGAATGACTTAACTTTAGTATTCCTTTCTTTCTTTTCTTAGCTCAAATTATTTCGGAGTAATATTCCTTTGTGTGCAATGCTCATCATCTACCTTTGCGTGCAACGCTCATCATCTACCTTTGCTTTGCAATTCATCTCTTTATATTAATTTTAAGCATTACATTTTCATGACGAATCATAGTTCATTAGATAGTCTTCTAACTGATGTAACAGGTGAGTTTATAGGCTATTTGATGTTTGTACGTATAATTCCCGTAGGAGACTCAAGTGAGTACATCTGTTTAGCGTGCAATAGAGTTAGCAAAATTTTGCGCCTGCTGTTAATCATCAAATTATGCAACCTGATCCTGAAGCAGTACATGCTTAGATGCTAGATTAGTCATACAACTCTATTTCGAAAACGGACAATGGTAACTTTTGCAGATTTATACCACAATACAACCAATTACAAAGCAAGTATATAAATTGCCAAATGCCACATGAATAGTTTGTACCTTGAATAGTCTGAAAGCAAGGCACCTAGCTAGGATATATTTTTCGGTTTTTTTCTATTTTTGAGACTATTGCTTTAAAATCTCAAATGAAATAGGTTATCTACAATAGTTCTTGGTACTTATACTGTCATTTTCAATGCAGTTTGGCCAAGAAGAAGTTAGTTCCATACACTCTGATGTATCAGGTGAGTACTCAGAGTGTAATTTCAGGTGAGTTGATACATCAGACTATAATTTCAGGTGAGTTGATACGTCAGTTGAGACACTCTGATGTATCAAGTGAGTTAATATAATTTCAAAAGTAGATGAATTGGAAACCTATTATGCTTTGCCTATGAAGTGCAACACAATCAGTTACTACTTGAAAGAAAAAGTTCACTTAAAGTTGCAACTGTTCTTTGAAATTGGATTTTGAAATGGATATTGAAATTCAATGAAGAATAAGTTGTGCCAAGGTGAAAATGTGTTTAAGATAATAAAAGAATAAAAATATTAATGAGTTTTTAACATTGTTTTTAACCCTCAACTGATAGATAAACAAGATAAGAGGTCTGTAGTGAGATAATTGTGGTAGATGTGGTACTTGCAATTAGAGTTGTGATAATTGCATAGTCAGCCCCGCGTTGGGGAGTGGATACGAACTTTTCATCGCGATATACTTAAATACCTATGCTTCTGATTGTTTGGTTTCACATTTTTAATGTCATATTTTAAGATTGTAAGTCATAAACCTTTTCAAAAATTTGATATTCGCTATCATATCATCGTCATTTATGATCTGTGTATCGCTAAAATTAATTTTCTTTTTGTGCCATCTTTTGATTTGGGTGAACCTGTGCGTGGGATTACTTGCCATCTAGGCGGTTTAAGGCGCAATGTGATCCAAAGTACGTTTTCGTTAATGGTGATTAAATTAAACCAATTACTTCAATATGAATGTGTAAATTAATTTCGTAACATGCACTACAACTTTTGTGAAGATTTTTTTTAGGGTTAATAAGAGAGTGACATAAAACGAAAATAGTTGAGTTTTTACAGACATAGACTAATATCCATTGAGTCATGACATCCCCATGTCTTACAAAAATACACAAGATTACAAGCATACCATCATATTTACATTGCTCAAAACAAAAACAGGTAAAAATCCAAAAGACTAGGCAGACAAAAGAGTTTTACTTAACCCGTCATTGGTTCCTGTATTTGAGCGTGGCACATGGACGGCGAAAGAGTACGAGATGAGAGGAATCTCAATGGGGACGGAGTCAGAACTTTCGTCTTGGAATACACGAGTAGAGACTAAAAGAGCTTAAAGATATATTTTAAAGAATATTTAACAATTTTGTCGTACAAGATGTAGGGCAATAGTTGGGGCCTTGCTTGCTGCCTAGTAGAGGAGTTCTAGATGAAGAGAGTTCCCGATGAGGTTTACATTTTCTATCTGTTGATAATTTTACTTTGTAACCATATGCCCTATTTTCAACAAAAAAATAATAAAGTCAGAGACACTTTTTTCATTTTTACATTTTCTCGGTAGCCAAAAATACTTCCTATATCTAGAAAGTCAAGATGCTTACATTAACACAGGCATAGGTAACATCAAATATTGGTGGTGTATCAAGAGATAAGGCCGTAAAGCACAAGCTTTTAGAGATTGCTATACTATTTAATTACTTAAAGTTAGTCTATTTGTATCAATTGTGGATTGAGATCAATTTAGAGAGAGCGGGAGTTACTTGACGTGTCAGTAGAAACGGATAAATTGGACAAATTTGGACTGCAATTGATGAATTGTTAGTCGCTTCATTAAAAAAAATTATTTTAGAAATCGTTTGTTTAGAGTTTAAGGTAATCCTATTTTGTGAATAATCTTATATTTTATATTTATAAGAAGGGCCCATGTTTAATCCTGTGCGTTCGCACGGGTTCATTAACTAGTGGTTACTAAAAGACTACTTGGAGTTCAACTTTTGTCAGCAATCAGCATAAATCAATGTTCAAATCATAGTTATAAATACCGTACCGGAGCCCGTACCGTTTTCTCTATAAAATGGAACATACCGGTACCGGTACCGGTACCGTTTCGGTACCGTCTCGGATTTTTCATTACTTATATACATATAGATATATATTATAAAACAATCAAATTGCCTGACATTTTATTGCAGTCCACTAAAGTTCACATTCCAAAAAACATGCATAAAGCTAGTCCTTTAAGCTGAATAAGATAACAAAGTTCATAAACAATAACTTTATGATCGATCACTCGATATAGTGATAAGGATCTCCCTCCCCTCCGAATTCCCAATCATATTGGCTAGGAATGTCATGAAGTGCATCTTCCTCATCCTCGTAATGTACTTCTTCATCTTCTAAGTTAACTGCAGCAAGCTCTGGTTGAAGGACATCCCATCCACCATCATTGTCTAGATCTTCTTGGGTAATAACAGATTCCTCCTCGGATACCCAATCAGCAAGAACATCAATGTTATCGAGGCTAACCGGATCAAGTGCTTCTTTTGTTCGACCAATAGCCCTGTATTAAATTTACAAGATAAAAAGAGGTTGATAAAGAATTTTGCAAATAATGTACATGTCACGTATTTTAATTGCAAAGTGATTATTACAGTGTTACCTTTCTCTAAGTTTCAAGTTATAACGAACAAAAACAAGATCATTTAGTCGTTTGTGCTCCAATCTATTGCGCTTCTTGGAATGGATAAACTCAAACACACTCCAATTTCTTTCACATCCTGTTGCACTAGTACATTGACTAAGTACACGTATTGCAAACTTTTGCAAATCTGGACCGTTGTTTCCAAATTGCTCCCACCATGCAACTATATTAGAAAATAAAAGAATTTTGACACGTTAAGAATTTTAAACAAAATCGGTTGTAGTAAGAATGTAACTACTAGTACTTGAAAAACTTTTGCAATTCAACAAAGAGCTTAAATGGAATGATAAATGTCTAACCCGGATTTAGCTTTTCACGCTGACGAACAGCAATAGGCATACCAAAGTCACCTATAGCTTGCTTGTACTCTTCGAGTTGTGAACTGATCAAGTCTTGCATGTAATCATCAGGCACTAAAGTTGTAATCGTACTAAGTAAGCCTCTAGTAACCTCCTTTTGCTTCTTGAAAGAGGGCTTGAAAAAAATTCCAGGATTAAGAAAACAGCCGGCTGAATGAAGTGGGCTTGAAAGTTGTTTATCCCACCTCGCATCAATCACTCTGAGGACTGGCATATAAAAGGATAACCGGTTCTTCAAGTTTGATTTGATTGTCTCCTTCGCCTTATCAATGGCTTCATACAAGTACCCCATAGAAGGTTTCTCATCGCCATCAGTGAGACGAAGAACCCTCACCAAAGGCTCACTAAGCTTCACAACATGCTGACATTGCAACCAAAAGTCCCTATCTTCTAGCACCAATTTCGCAACTTTCTTCCCAACAACACTTTTGGCAAGCTAAGAATTAACCCACTTATCACAAGTGAACATCTGTCTAAGCTCTTTCTTAAACTTGAGCAAGCATTAAAGACTTAGAAAATTAGTTGCAAATCTAGTTATTCCAGGCCGACACAGTTCTCTACCATTGGTAAACTCTTTTCTCATCATATTCACAACAAACCCATGATTGTAAATAAACTTTGTGATGTTTTTGGCTTTTATAATGGTAGCATCAACAGTGGGGAAGTGTCTAACATCAGCGAGGTTCTCTAACATCAAGTCTATGCAATGAGCTGCACAAGGAGCCCAAAAAAATCTGTACTCCCTTTGTAACCTTTTCCCAGCTGCTTTATAAGCGGCCTCATTATCAGTAATGAACTGAACAATGTAATTAGGACCGATAAGCTGAACAACTTCATTAAAAATGCCATAAAGTGTATCAGCATCCTTAGTAAGGCCAGATGCATCAATTGATTTCAAAAACATGGTACCCTTAGGACAATAAACAAGAAAGTTGATAACGGGCTCTTGCCTACGATTAGACCACCCATCAGACATAACAGAACAACCATATAACTCCCATATCGGCCTAAATTCATCTAGGTATGTACTGATCTCATCAACTAAAGTACGCAACAAGTTTCCCCTTAAGTCATGGAAAAATGGTGCTTTAAATCCTGGTCCAACAGCTAATGCAGCGTCAAACATTGGTTGGTAATACTTAGAATGAGCCCCATTAAATGGTACATTAGCATCGTACCACCAACGTGCAACTGCTAATTTAGCATTGTCAACCATTTCTTTAGTTGCCATTGCACTTTTTATAGAAGGTTGAGACCGTGGAGTTGTTCTTGGGGCAAAAAAGCTTCTAACCTTTTTCCTTTTACTTGCAACTGCAACTTCCTTCCCTTTCTTTTTTCCAGCATTACCAACAGAATCAGCCGACAGAGCAATATCTTCACTGTCATCATCTACATCAATGCAATCACCATAGCCAATATTCACATTTAACTTTTCTTTCCTTGCTTTTGCTTTTTGATACCCTTCAAGCAATTGTTTCATCTGCCATCTTACATCATGCAGAGCTTTTTTGCAAGCTTCAACTTGTCCTGTGACCCCAGCAAGGTGCATCTTTAATCGAGTTATTCCTCCACCTTTAAGGTGTTTGTCACAATGAATGCAGATGGTGTTGTTTCTTTTTCCCTCAACCACTTTACCGTGAGCCCATGCAGGATCATCAGATCTAGCTGGAGCCGACGCAATAGATGAAGAATTATCTGTCATATTCTGGCACAAGCAAGAATTGAGCTAATCAGTACTAAAAAAGCATATTCTGAATCAAACAAAAACTGATGATGATTACAAAATTACTATATGCGCATAGGGTGTTAGCCAGATTACCACAAGAATTTATCAAATCACGTACTCAGCAACATAATATAGCTGTGGGTTTTTAGGGGTTGGGGAAATGTCAGCTTTTACATGCATCTAAATGAACCCAACAGTAGGAGATAAAGATAGTGTGTTCATGACTGTAAAACCCTTGTTTCCTCTCATCAACTTGTAGTCACATAAAATTCAAAAAGTGCAGCAGATTCTAAAATATCAAATAACCTAAAAAAGCCACAATTCCTCTTATCAACTTGCAGTATCAGGCTATCAGCAATACTCGATCCAACCAACTGTCTTTTTGAAGTCTACCCACACAAGTTGCAATGAAATCCTAAGACTTGAATCTGGTATACTTGTTCACTTTACACATTATTTGCGTATAAAGAAAAAAAACTTATATTGTCGTCAAAATTGTCATATGTAAGGAAAACTAAAAACTACAGCACTTATATGTTAAACTGTGTGAATTTATAAACCCTAATTGTCGACACATTAATACACTAATTGCTACATAGTGGACTGGAGGATGCTTATCGGTTTGTTAGTGGAGAAGACACTAATTGCCGACACAGTGAGACAATATAGTGGAAACTGGAAAGCTCAAATTCATCTTACATATTATGCAACCAATGTCAACTAACCGCATTATTTGATCATTCTAGTTTTCTGCATGTTTCTTGCTATACTCACTAACTAACGTGTCAATCAATCAGCATATAGAAGAGTGGTAATAGGTAGCAACCAATACCTGAATTTGGTACACTTGGAATTTTGTGGAGGCTATTGCTGTATTGCAGAATTGCTGGCTTGCTGCTCTTGAGTCTTCTTGACGGTGCTTTACGAGTTTTGATACTAGATTAGCAGATACAGATTGGCTAGGGTTTTTTTCCCTAGTCTAGATGGTTAAATTACCAGATTGTCCAATAAACATGCAATGCAATACGCCACTTCTAGAAATCCAGAAACCCGGTACAAAACCAACATTTTCGGGCGGAACATCTCTCTCGGCTGATACCGGTTGTACCGGCCGGTATAACCGGTACACGCCGGTATTTAAACTGGTACGAAGTTTATACCCTTACCGTACCGGAATAAGCCCAAACTGGTACGTACCGGCCGGTATATCCGGTACCGGTACGGTATTTACAACATTGGTTCAAATATCCTTTCGTGTAACAATTGAATTTATTCTCATTGACAACATTCACTATCTGAATACATGGACATAAATTACAAAGGTGCAGTGTTCGTCGTGTTTTTACTGGCACCTGAAAATTCAAGATACGACCTGCCAACATTATAGACATTTCAGTATCGTCAGAACTCGTGTTACAAACTGGCTTTTGCAAGTTGATTTTAAAATTAAAAAAAAAAAGAAAAGAAAAGAAAAAGGAGATGAACATAATATGCACAAAGATGATTTGTAGTAGAGCGGGACAAGAAGAAATTTCTATGTATACGCCACCATCAGAAGATCATCTCGGGCCGGACAATTCATCCGGCCGAAGGTTGTACGTAGAGTCGGCAATTATCCAATCTGTATTGTGGTTGTGGGTCTTGTTGAACTCTTGGCGAAACATTTCGTCCATCTGCCACTCTTTCCACCTCTCAGCCAAGCCATCACCCTCAAGCATTCTAACGACTGCTGACATCTTGGGACGTTCCCTCGGGGAACCTAGCGTGCAGAGCAGCGCTACCTGGATTAGCTGCTCCACCTCCTCATCAATATAATTACCTTGCAGATCCGCATCAACCAGTGTTTCCAACTTCTTTTCCTTTAGAAGCCCTTTTACCTGAAATCATCACAAAATTTAGCAAATATAAATCTCTATTCATCAATTTTTCTTAAATAAAGGGAAATGCAATGATATGTTCGAGAAAACACACACCGAAAGCAGTACACCATTCAATGGATAAGGCCTTAACTTGAAATCCTTACAGCATGAACTCTGCATGTGAAGTTCTATGCAAATAAACAAAACTGCGAACTAAGCTCATACTTCACATCTTTTGACGCTCTCGCACCCATGCCACGAGGATGTCAACGTCCGTTTGCTTACAAAAATTTTCCAGATGTGCACACTTTCAGTGCCTTCTCTTTCCTCGTTTATAACTCCATCACATCCACACACTATAATATTTTAGCTTGTATAGCACTGCTCTCTCAAATTTCATACCTTAATAAACTTTGCTTGTACCTTAACCACAGATGTTACTGCCATATGAAAACATGTTCTTTTTTCAAATATCTTTGATTGGAACTGTGAGGGACTCCATTTTATAATTGTTGCATGAAATGAACGCTGAGAGAAGAGACGCATTCTGATTACATAACAATAATGAATGGTACGCTTCTATTTTCGTGTCTCTCCCTCTTACAGCCACATTTCGTTCATACAAGGCTCCTAAGATGAAGTGATGTTACAAATATCGGCAATATAACTAACATACAGATTTAATCAAGCATTTCAAAGATGTCATATAAGAGGACAAAGTACTTACCCAATCAAGTAACATGACATCATCATCATTGGCAAGCCGAGCAAGATCGAAAGCCCTCTGTCCAGTGATTAGTTCAAGAAGCATGACTCCATACCCAAAAACATCAGTCTTCTCTGAAGCCTTCCCTGTGGAGAGGTACTCGGGAGCTATGTGTCCAATTGAGCCCCGTACAGCAGTAGTAACATGCGTATCCTTGTAATCCATGAGTTTGGCCAACACAAAATCTCCAACAACAGCTTCGAACTCCTCATCCAACAATATATTTGTAGCCTTGACATCACGGTGAATAATTTTACGGTCGCAATGATCATGCAAATAAGCAAGGCCCCTTGCAGATCCCAGAGCAATGCCTTTCCTTATCGGCCAATCAAGTGGGGGTTGTGATTCAGGTCTCTCTACAACAATGAGGTAGCTCATTACAAGATATCTGACCATTCTTTGTTTGCTTTACGTTTTGTGAAGATATCTGACCATTCTTTGTCTCAAACTTGATGGATACTGAATTTCGAATACAGATGAATTTCATAATTCGCTTCCAATTTAAAACGACAACAGATACTTCTCCATGATTTCATTCCATTTTTAGTGTCATGCTTCATAATTTAGTCCGTCTGTCAAGTCAATGAGTTGAGTGTGCACAAGAAAGAGACCTTTATATATTGTCCACACAGAAGATAACATCTGTACTTAATGCGCTTCCTCAAGCATTCTGCTTCTTTTGGGCAATTTTGGAAGGAGGATCTTAAGGTATCAGTAGGCATTGTATTTTCAATTTATTTATAGACGACAATCAAAAAATTTATTAACAAAAGAAGACAAATAAAAGGGAGTTCCACCTATGTACACAATACAAATACCAACTTAACTAGATATACAGCACTCTAGCACAGTGCTGTCCAAAAACTCTAAGAACTAAGAAGGCTTCCATGGAACCACCAATGGTTTCCTCAACCCTGGCACAAAGAGAAAACGAAAATAAAGCCTTTAGTCTGGCTAAAGGCAACTCCTCTCCTTCAAAAGCTCTCCTATTCCAGTCTCCAAAGACAACAGAACAAGCAAGGAGCAATCAACTCCCAAAGCTTCCCTCTTCACCTCTGTCGCTCATAAAGAGACCAACCCCTCAAGAATACACAAGCGATCGAGGCATAACTCAGAAAATACCTACAAACTGAATTTCGCATCCCACATATTTTAGCGATCAGACAATGCAGCAGAATATGGGCTACAGATTCTTCATCTGTCACACATGACACCCAAGATGGGACAGGGGTTGTATCAAACAGTTACAGGCCCCAAATTTTAATTTTGAAAAGTTCTCTATGCTTTGTTTAGATACTGACCAAAAACAGTCTTAAAGTCTAGTATATATAAAAAAATAGTTTTGCTGAGATAGATAGTACTAAGTTTCAGAGCATTCCCTGTATAAGATTCCGGAAAATAAAAATCAAGAGCAACTACTAGTACGAATGATGGTCGCATATATCATCTAAAAATCAATTTCCCGAAGGAAGTTGCACCGAGGGAAAGATAATGATCTTTATCTAAAAGGAAAATGAAGAAAACAGTTGTAAGTGTGGTTGATCCTGTCTGGCTGCTCAGCGTAGGTAGACCTGCTTCTGGCTGGCCTTGTAAGTGGTTTGGGTTTAGTTTTTCCCGTATTGGTGGCTGTAATGCTATTTCTTTCCGGTTATAGAATTTGGGTTTCACTATGAAATTAGGCGGAAAAATGAAAAACATGGTCAAGAAAGATTAAAGATATGAAGATGTCAAATGGGGGATGCAGTACCTCTTAAAAATGACGCAACACTTCCATTGGCCATAAAGGGAAAAACAAGAAACCCTGCTGTCTGTGTCATGCAGTAGCCTATCAAGGGACATACGTTTGGATGCACAGCCATGTTGATAATTTCTACATGTTCTCGAAACATTAAGGCCTCAAAACGCTCCGTCACTCCCTTTACGGCAACAAGAGAGCCATCAGACAAGCGTCCTTTGTAAACCTTTCCAAACCCACCTCTGCCCACGATGTTGAACTTGCTAAAATTATCGGTTGCAACTTGTAGCTCGCGTAGATAAAACCTCCTGGTTTGTCCCGGAAGATCTTCTAAATCATCTTCAGCTGAAAGGCAACAAAACTAGAGTAATTGAGTGCAGCCATTTGGTTTATAATGCAGATCCAACAAGGTGCTGCCTAGAACATACAGTACCAACCTTCTATTTCGGGGTACGATATAATCAAATATGATGTGTGTGTGCGCGCACACGTGTCAATCTTATAGAAGGGGAGGGGTTACGAAGAACTTTTTGCCATCCAATGTCTTCCCATCTACTCAAGCTAGTCAATTCAAAACAAACAGAAAAGAGGTTCATCCGCTGGTTGGATAAACCTTTTCTTTTTTTTCGAAAATCAGATGAGACGGCATTCAGTAACGTTGCCCCACTTCATGATCATGAAGCTAGCTTGTTTGTGTTTGTTACTACGGATGTAGTAGTACAACTTGCTAGGTTTACAGGACTAAAAGGACAAGTAGCCCTTCACGACACCCCAGATTGCAATGCATAAGGTAGAGCCTACTGAAAATTTTGGGATGTCAATCATTGGAGGAGAACTATGTGAAATATTCGCGAAAGCCTTGGAAAGCACTTGCAACAATGGATAAAGAGTGCAAATTTACCTGGGATCACTTTAGAAGAGCCCAAAAGGAACCGCTGCACCCTCCGTATTAGTGTCATCTTATTAGGCTTTCTCCGGGACTGCCTGTCGCTTGCATTACCCGACCGTGAAATCTCATCAATCTTCACATTGTCTTGCACTTCCGTGGAAGAATAAGCATTCTCTTGGTTGTCATATGCCCCACCTGTATTTATAGTCTCCCCTTCGCGTTTAGATGAATTAGCATTCTCTTGCAATGCCAATGCAAACTCAAGCCAGACCACAACCTCAGCCATTTTAGGTCGTTGTTTTGGACGATTATGCAAGCACTGTTCCGCAATTTGCACGAATGCCTTCAAAGAATTCGGCAAGATTCGCCCCCTGATCAGCGTAGGGTCAATAATCTGATCAACTGTATCTTCTTTGATGCACTGTTGGGCCCATGCAGCTAGTGCCCATTGCTCCTCATCGAGCCTAAAATCCAACGCCGGCCTCCCACACAGTGCTTCAAGCAACACCACCCCAAAGGCATACACATCCGATTTCGTCGTTAATCTGCGGGTCAAGTAATACTCTGGATCCACGTAGCCACGCGTGCCTTTGACATCGGTGCTAACATGGCTGCATGACTGATCTACCTGGCCAATTTTGGACAAACCGAAATCAGAAATCTTAGCTGCCCAGTTCTCATCCAACAAAATGTTTGAGCTCTTCACATCCCGGTGTATGACTCTCTGCTGGACACCCGTACAGGTGTGAAGGTAGTCCAATCCACGCGCCGCGCCTATGCATATCTTGAGGCGCTGCACCCAAGATAGAGACGGACTACCCATTTGACCACCTTTGTGTAGATGATCGGCAAAAGTTCCAAGCGCCATATACTCGTAAACTAGAATCATCTCATGGACTTGGTTGCAGTAACCAATCAGAGAGACGAGATGGATGTGCCGAAACTTGGAAAGCATCTGAATCTCTGTCCAGAACTCGGGGGCTCCTTGTTTAGACGTGGAATTGAGTCGCTTTATCGCAACTGCAGTCCTCCCATTGTCAAGGAGTCCTCTGTACACCTTTCCAAATCCTCCCTTTCCAATAATGAGTGCATCGTCGAAGTCATGGGTCGCGAGCTGAACCTCGGCAAGTGAAAACAGACGGCATAACTGTCCCGATGGCAAGGACGAAGCCCTGTCCTTCTCCACATTGTTTGATTCATGTAGCTTCCTCAGGTAGTAGACAATTATATTCAGTAAAAGGATAAAAAAGATGGCACCATTTGCAATCTGACTCCCTTTAGTGGCAGACACCAACCATGATTTTTGTAACTTTGGCCGTGACAGGGGGTTCAAACTTGACAGATCAGAGTCGAAGCAACGACAACTGGAAACAACAACATCATCAACAGAGCAAGAAGGTGTTTGGAGGTGGTTATTGGCAGAGATGAGAACGAGATGATGGAGGAAGAAGATGGGAAAGGCGAAAATCGCCAGTCGAACAAGGAACGACATGATTCCAGAGCCGTCAAGTGCGAATTATACTCCTGATGGAAGAAAGATAACAACAGCAAATGCTTGGGGCTGGAGCAAATTTGTTGCTAAGGATGAGATATAAATCCCTGCGGCTTGGTCTACGGTCAGCTGGAGTGGACTAGCGCTACTGCTAAGAAACTTCCCCTCCCTCCATTTCATTACTTTGGATCCATTCGGATGAATTAGAACCTTGATATAACTCACTTTCCGTGTAGACTAAATCAAAGAGACGGGACGACTTAATCAAATAGGCGGTACGACTTCTAAACCATTAGTCTGTTTTCGAGAGGAGTTCCGAAAAGTATATTAAATTTCTTTGGTGCAAAATATGTTTTGTCCAGAGAATATATTTAACTCCTCAGATTGATAATACAATGTTTTACTAATATTTAACTGAAAAAAACAAGAGACAATCATCATTGCAGTTACTCAGCTGTTGTGAATGCTTAGCCAGCTCTCAAAGGTAAAAGGGCTCTAGAATTTAGAATCAGCAGTTAATCAGTATGGGACAGGCTCTATGGTGCCATATATATTCTATCCCCCAAGGGTTCTCCTTGTTTTCAATACAACGTTTTTACTATTTAACCACGAAAAACAAGATTCTTATGTGGTGTCAATGATTCACCGTCAACAAACCAGAGGATCATATGCTAGAAAATGAATTCGTTACAAGATCACAATTGATACTTTAATCTACAAAACAATCTCTAAGCTAACCATGCTTGGACACCATACACAAGTGAGCTACATTACGTTTCAAGTGAAGTGGCCACCAATAGTAGACCTGACAAACGGGTCGACCCGCGCGGGTACGGGTAATATCCGGCCGGATCCGGGTAATTACGGGTCGGATAATTTATACCCGGGTTTTCCCGGATACAATAATATGGGATCCGTACCCTACCCTAGCGGGTAGGGTATTACCCGCGGGTCTTGGTAGTAGACTACAATCACTTATCTAGTTTAATTTCTACAGGGAAGTGATGGATCTCAGATTCTCAATTCCAACACAATCACTCCTATCTCCGGATAAAACAATTCAATAAGCACAATAATCTCAACAAAAATACCAGAACATTACCTACAAATTAATTCCTACTTATGAAGTATTAAAAAACTTAAATACATACAAAATACAAATACAAATAATATAAATCTGATCTGATCGTTGAAGCTCTGCCTCTCTGGCCAGATCCCAG
Source organism: Escallonia rubra (assembly GCA_033065855.1). Lineage (NCBI taxonomy): Eukaryota > Viridiplantae > Streptophyta > Magnoliopsida > Escalloniales > Escalloniaceae > Escallonia > Escallonia rubra. The sequence continues at coordinate 51,101 of JAVXUO010001909.1, read as the reverse complement.
TGTCGATCACTGCTATGACTAGATCCAACCCAAAATCCAAGACTTTAAGCAGCCCGGTACTGTCAGTGGTCTTCAACTCGAGAAACTCTGGCGACCGGTTGATTGGCAGGTGCCGGACTTGATCGGGGATGACGGCCACTACACCCGACAGTTTCTCAAGCTTCCGAGCCTCTGAAGTCGAAAGCTTTACTGAGAAGCCATGGAAAACGGTTTCATACGTGTGGATAATCGGCGTGAAGTCGGGAGACCTATGGTCGTCGGTGGTCAGATCTCTGAGGGAGGACTTGGCCAGTGCCGGTGAGTGGGAAAAATGGTGGGCTTGGCCGTCGTCCGAGAGGGAGAGAGAGAGTTCAGGAGTGAGGGAAGAATGAGTGAAAGAAACCCTAGCACTTCATTATATAGTTAAAAAACGGGTTGTGCGGGTAAACCGTATCCGACCCGGACCGACCCGAAAATTACGGGTCGGTTCGGGTACGGGTCTGATTTCAGCGGGTATTCAAAATAGGGACCCGTACCCGGGTTTTTTGGCCGGGTACAGATCTACCCGCGGGTCCGGGCCTTTTTTTGCCAGGTCTAACCAATAGTGACAGGATGACGGTTAATTTGACAGCTCTCATTCTTCACGTATATTTGGCGTAATCTATATTGCACTGACTTTTTTCAGAACCTCCAAGACCTCTTCCATTGATGGCTGGTCTTTAGGCTTATACCCCAGACATGATTGTGCAAGTAAAGCTACTTGGAATGATCCACGTGAAGGATACTCATCTTTCAGGCGTGCATCCATAATCCTCTTGTGCCTTCTCTTATCGGTTAAGTAAGCCCTAACCCAACTCACCAAATTGCTTTCATCACGCGGTCGACTCCTATCATACACCCGCCTGCCTGTCAATAGTTGCAGCAAGGCCACTCCAAAACCGTAGACGTAACTCCTTTTAGGCATAGCATTAGCCTCCATATAACCTGCCCAATTTGGAGAATGTGAATCGTAATGGTCTCCCAATTAGTATCAATATCAATCAATCAATATCAATATTCAATATATAAAAGACGAGTTTAGCTCTGGAATTGTGCCAAATCAATACCAATATATAAACAATAATAATAATAAAAGACAGTTTGGCTCTCGAATTGTGCCAAATGTCATCTTCTTATTTACATTGCACATTTTATCTAATTCAGTAATTTAATTTTGTAAACATAGTTATAAGAAAGTGAAACGAACTGTACATCTGATTAAGAATAAACATTCGTTGAACAAGAAAAAAGAATAATTTAATTTAGTAATCACAATTACAAGAAAGTAGAATGAACTATACATCTAACCGGGAATAAACATTGAACCAAAAAACAAAAGAAAAACCTTTGGGCTCCTCATTTGACAAGCAAACATGTCTTTGGTTTACTGAATATCTATATCTAACTTCTTATTTAAATATGACATTTCATCGAATTCAGTAATTGGATTTAGTAATCATAGTTCTAAGAAAGTTGAACGAACCGTATATCTTATCGAAAATAAACATTCATTGGGTAAAACATTGAATCATTTAATTTAGTAATCACAAGTACAAGAAAGTGGGATGAACCATAAATCTAACCGGGAGCAAAAATTGAACAAGAAACCAATAAAAGAAAACCTTTGGACCCTAATTTGACAAGCAAACATATCTTTGGTTTATTTAATATCTATTTATAGATGAAAGGCTTACCAGTAAATACAAGATAGATGACTTAAATTCAGTGTCCCATACAAATACAAAACCTCTTAAAAATATAAAAGTAAATCCTACATGAACTCCAATAATAATCAAGCAGGGCATGATTTTGGTGTTCATTACTATTGTACTAATAATAAGAGCATAGACCAAATTGCTTCTGCTGTGCTTTCGTCATTAAGGGATTTCACTAGTCTGTGCCAAATTTTCATCAGAATTTTATTTTACTCAAGTTAAGGTCTTTTCATAACATTTCTTTATTTTACACATTTGATTAGTCAGATGTTAACTTAAAAAGGAATGTATATCAAACCAGAAAGAATAAAAGTTCTAGGGACAGTGCAGCCCCGCGCACTGCGCGGACCCATTAGCGAGTATATTCGTGATAAACCTGCGCGACATTCCATTCGAACAATGGCATTTTGGTCGTTTCACCACAAATTAACTTGAAACAGCATAGTTGGGCCACGTCCAACCAAGCCTCTAATGGATAGGTATACATTTGAAATTGCTTTAGTTCTTTATTTTATAACGTGAAACAACACTAAGATCCAAGCGTAGACTAAAAGATAGACCTAGCACAGACTAGGTACTCAAAAAGTGTTATACACGCATGCATACGCTTTCCTAGAGAGAATTAAGTCAAAGTTTCAACAAGATAAGCTTTGTGAATATGTGGTAAGGGGCATATCTATGCCAACCAAGGCAAAATGATTCCCCACAGTATGAACAATTAATATACAGAGCTGCATCCTTAGACCTAAATTTAAAGATAAGAACAGCCATTGATGCAAATTGGGAAGGCTAAGCAGTTATAAGGGTCCATTATACCATGTCCCGAAAACAATCTCAAGCTCGTAAAAACCTTCACTTAAGTTGCCTAGTTTTTCTCCCATATTTACTTCCTTCTATGATTCTATTGCAATACAATCTTACACAAAAAGAAGCTCTTAAGCAATACCGAAAATAATTGATTATCAAACCTACGCAAACCCAAGCATACTTTTCATTGCAATAGCACGAGACCGGAACTCACATCTCGCTGTGAGGTGTGTTCACTTGAGAACCTCCTTGGTATCATGGTTCACATCTATTACTTAGAGATAGAAAAACGATTGTGTAGTTTCCCTATATTCGATGTTTTGCTACTTTCTAACAACACTCATATTAGAACTTCTAACAGCATAGTAAACGTGCTCATAATTATTCTTCTAGGCAATTTTACATACTTCAACTTGAACTTGTCTTCTGAAGGGTTTGTCGTCATACTTCGTCCAATACCAATAGTATCCTCTTCAGTTCAAAACCAACGACTACCGCCATCTTACATAAAAAAGCGTGATTAGGTGCCACTTACAAATAAAAGAAAGAAATTGGAGAACTTACAAGTGTATTCGGGAACCCATAAATGTGACCACAAAGCACTCGGGTGGTAATAACCAGTCATATCGGGAATTTTGTGGTGGCATCCCAAATCTTTGTACACTTTTCCGAACCCGCCTCGACCGATGACTAGTTCGTCGGCGAAGTTGTCGGTCGCCGATTGGATGTCGGCGAGTGAGAATCGGCGGCTGGATGAGGATGACGCGGACGGCGAGCTGTCGCAGTCGGTCATGTTAGGAAGGGACACAGAGTACTAAGAAACTAGTGCGGAACCTTCTTTTTCTGCCTGTACTGGAGACCGGAGTTGACTGATACCTGTGGTACAGTGGCATCCTTACACCTGTAATTTAGTAACCATAATAGTGTTACAGTAAATCAGCGCGCATACGTGAACAGGCACAAAGGACCAAATTACCCCTAGCCTCGTTGCAAATCTACCATTTGTACCCGGAACTCCTCACAAACCCATAACTTCTTTTGCCTTTTCTCTCTGGATTGATCCAACATCAACACAAACATTTGTGTTTCAGAAGCCCGCTCTTCCTCCTCCCTTCCTCTCTGCGGCACGGGATATGACTTGCCCACGGGAATTCCTCGTTGCAAATCTACCATTCGTTTTGCAACGGATGGTAGTCGGAGCGATTCCGGCGCCTCCTTTGAGTGAAAACTTAGCATTGCTGTACATCATTGCTCAGTAGGTAATCGAAATCCAAACTTTGCTGCCGATCATTGCAATTTTTGGCTAAAAGTTAATGTCAACTATGTAAAAATGTCTTTCGTAGCAAACGAAATTAACGTTAAATTGAAATCACTTTTAATTTTAAACTTTTGTTTTAAAAAAACAAAAATTAAAATTAAATTGGTGTTTTTATTTTTTAGAAAAATAAATTGGTGTTTGATTACTGATTTTTTTTTTATTTTTTATGTTTGATTATCCAGTTTTTGTTTTGAGTTTTTTCTTTGGTGGTACTTTGTGGTAGCGGTGGCAGGCGGTAGCTGTCGGCCGCTACCGGCGATGGGTGGTGGCTGCAGGCGGTGGGAGGGTGATGGTCTCAAAATAAAAACGAAAATACAAAACTCATAAATGAGAATTTTCAAAAACAGCCTTATTTTAAAAATTGAAGAAAAAAAAATAAAAACTGTATGTCAAACGCGTTTTTTTTCTCCAGTTTATAAAACTGAAGAAAAACTGAAAATCAAATGGTTTTCAAACAGAGTACCAAATGGTTTAAATTTTTTTATTAACCATCCCAAAATTAATTTCAGACCTCCTTTTATTAAATTATATACACTTTTGTTACAATCGCTAGTAAACAACAATTCAATTTACGAAATAAATTCAAGGGTGGGTCAAATAATTGATGTGACAAGATATGGGAAAAAAATCCACATACTTGGTAACAAAATCGAGATATATGTGCTAAAACGAAACTGTGATATTTATGCAAAAAGAGAAAGGAGAATTGTTTATTTTATTTAACTATAGTACGTAGTTGGGATCATTGGTCTCCGACAGTGTTTCTATTAGAAAGAATATTGATTGTATCGATCAGTCATTGGTTGTGTAAGATAATCCACGTCAAGATTTGTCCCCAACGTCGGACCAAATCGGACGTCTTCCTCTAACCGATGGAAGGATTGTAGATGATGTGCACGTCCTTCTTGAGCATAGAAATATATTCGCTTGCGTAAGTACCATTTTGATATATTTACTATTCGAAGAAGATGTTTTAGGTGTGTCTCTTGTTACGCCACTTTTAAGTCGCCAGGACTTTGAACTTTGTTGCGCCTACACAAGTATCGACTCTGAAATTTGTCTTTGAACCTTGATTCTAAATTTAGATGCATGAATAATTGTCACTGTTGTCTTTTGTTTCGTTGTTGTTGTTGCTCTTCTTTTTTTTTTTCCTCTGATTCTCATCCAGCAGGCCATTGAGAACTAAGCTATAATATTTTTTGTTCTGGGGTAGTTGCACATCATCGATTGAAAACTAGCATCTTGAACTTTATCACTTTTAGTTTATCTTATTTCTTTGATCGAGATTCATGTGATTTAAAAATGGTTCATACACTCATTGCGTTTCTGTATAGTAAGATAAGCGCCATAAGAACCGAATGTGTGAGGTTGATGGTAAATAATGCAGTATGATTGTCATCAAATAATGGTTCAAAATAATGCAGTATGATTGTCATGCGTGAGACCCCGTTTAGTATGTACATGCGTTAGAACTTCCGACCTAAGAACCTCTTCAACTCAAACTCCCCTAGGTTGTTACACAACATATATAAGATTAAATTTTGCCTCCAGTATTCAGTAGGTTGAATTTCACGTTTTCTTAGGCATCTTTGTCAACTAGAACACTGGGATTACAGTCATGAATTTCTTCGACAGGGATTTTGATTTTTCTTATGTTCTCCCAAGAACAAAGCCAATTTTCTGCAGCAGCATGGCTTCAATAATGCAACCGCCATCCCATCAGTCTTGGTCACAGGATGCCTAGCACTGGTTTTCAACTTGAAGCCTTGCTCCTTGGTGTTCTTCATGATGAAGTTCCTTTCTCTATGGTCTCCAAGTAAAACAAAACTTCTTCCATAAATGTGTTCAGGAACCCATAAATGTGCTCAGGAACCCATAAACAAAACTTACTAGTGTGTTCAGGAACCCATAAATGTGCCAACATAGTACTCGGGTGGTAATAACCAGTCAAATCGGGAATTTCGTGGTGGCATCCCAAATCTATTCCAAAACCAATAAGCTTTGGATTAAAATCCTGAAAAGAAATTTGAAGAGAGCAAGACAATAAGCAGTGGACTCGCACCAAATTGAGAAATATGGGTTCTTTAAGTATAAATATATCATGAAAGATGTCAATATACCCCATCCAACAATATCTTAGATGTCGTAAAGCTGAAGTACATGACCTGGTTCTCTGTTGTGTGCAGAAAAGCAAGGGCTTGAGCATCTTCAATTGCTATTTTAAGCCGTGTAACCCATGGAAGTGGTTGTGCACCTTCTGCAAATGCAATTATATATCTCACATAGTTCAAAATTTAAAAAAGTATTGGAAACTTTTCCAAGTACCACTTACTTGTATAAAGACAGCTATCTAAGCTTCCGTTCTTCATGAACTAGTACATAAGAAAAAGTTCGTTGCGTACCAAACAGTATCCAAAGTGCTCAACAAGATTGGGATGACTAAATTTTGCTAGGAATGCCTCCAACGACTGCACAAATTTGCGATAAATGTTGAAAAATATAACTAGCTAAAGTCACATTCTATTGCTAGTGTATGTTGTGGTGCTACGTGTTTCTCAAATCATTAGACCATTCTTGTAAATAGTATATATGACATTCTAGATTGTTTTTTTCGTTCTTTTCATATTTATTTCTCCATAAGTAGTGTATGTGTGTAGATTCCTTTCTGTTTTGTGACAACGAAATGCTTGCGTGTTTCTGCTATATGGATATTTCATGTTTTTATACCTAACATTTCCAGTGAAACAACATCTGTCTTTCCTTCTTGTATAATATGAATAAAGTCCAGCTTTTGAGGAAGTCGTGGTACGGTCTATCGGACTCGGTACGAGTGTCCAAGTATCGGATGCGTCTAATTTTCAAAACCCAAGACACGGGGACATGGCAAAATATTCCTATCTATTTACTTTTTGTTAGTTACTCCTTAGGTAAGACGGTGTTTTCAGTGACACAAATTGTTTAATTGAAATCTTATATCATCTCAAAGCAATAACGAATTAAAATAAACACTTTAAGATTGTGTTGTTAGTGGCTTATCTTACGGGAGGTGTCGGACACATATCTCATGTTCATGTCCAAGTATTAAGTGTCCGACACAGGTACTTCACGCATTTTGAAGAGTCTATGTAACAAAGGTTATGATTTTCCCCTAATAAAACTGGTCAATCTTGGGTCCTGATATTCACTTTATGAAGAAGCCATTGATGTAGCTATAGGACTACCTAGATCTTCAACTGTACCAAAAGTTGACAACAGCTCTAACCTCTTTGTGCATCTGGTCCAAGCAAATCAAGCATATCATATTCTACTATCACGTTGAATCATAGAACACACACAAACACTACACTTATACAGTTATACACACAAAAATATATGCACCCTAGACATGACTTATAAACAGCATTCTTAAGTGTGTTTTACGAATTATTTCCTATTCAAGCGCCTGGGAAGACAAACAGTCGGTTCTAAGACTAACAGATCTTTCATAGAAAAATCCGTTTTTCTACACTCTTGCAAAATCAAGGTGGAGGATGGCAAGTACTGAAGTAAATTACCTGCTCCTTTTGAACGCCTTAGGTGTGTCTCTTGTTACGCCACTTTTAAGTCGCCAGGACTTTGAACTTTGTTGCGCCTACACAAGTATCGACTCTGAAATTTGTCTTTGAAACCTTGACTCTAAATTTAGATGCATGAATAATTGTCACTGTTGTCTTTTGTTTCGTTGTTGTTGTTGCTTTTTTTTTTCTCCCTCTGATGCTCATCCAGCAGGCCATTGAGAACTAAGCTATAATATTTTTTGTTCGGGGTAGTTGCACATCATTGATTGAAAACTAGCATCTTGAACTTTATCACTTTTAGTTTATCTTATTTCTTTGATCAAGACTAATGTGATTTGAAAAATGGTTCATACACTCATTGCATTTCTGTATAGTAAGATAAGCGCCATAAGAACCGAATGGGTGAGGTTGATGGTAAATAATGCAGTATGATTGTCATCAAATAATGGTTCAAAATAATGCAGTATGATTGTCATGCGTGAGACCCCGTTTAGTATGTACATGCGTTAGAACTTCCGACCTAAGAACCTCTTCAACTCAAACTCCCCTAGGTTGTTACACAACATATATAAGATTAAATTTTGCCTCCAGTATTCAGTAGGTTGAATTTCACGTTTTCTTAGGCATCTTTGTCAACTAGAACACTGGGATTACAGTTATGAATTTCTTCGACAGGGATTTTGATTTTTCTTATGTTCTCCCAAGAACAAAGCCAATTTTCTGCAGCAGCATGGCTTCAATAATGCAACCGCCATCCCTGATGTCTTGGTCACAGGATGCCTAGCACTGGTTTTCAACTTGAAGCCTTGCTCCTTGGTGTTCTTCATGATGAAGTTCCTTTCTCTATGGTCTCCAAGTTAAACAAAACTTCTTCCATTGACGGCCGGCTTCTAAGTTCGGTGTTGAGGCATTGTAATATGAGTTGGGCAACTTGCCGTGCTGCTCTTGAAGGAATCCTCTCTTGCAATTCCATCCCCATCAGGGTACTCTTCAGCTTACCGGAACTGGAAAGGGAAGTTCTGGCCCAATCCTCATCAACCTCCTGCCTGCATACTAAGATCTGCAGCAACACAATTCCAAAACAATGGACGTCACTCTTCCTGTTCAACGTGCCAGCGCTGAAATCCCCTGCCAAGTGAAGTGTAACTTTGCATGATATTCCAACTTTTGTTGTAGTATTTATAGGTACATCGTCAAAACATGGCAATAGAAAGTTCAATGCTACCATCTAAACTAGAAGTTTGTTTGGTTTAACCCTTTTTTACGTGATGCATCCTCCGATGATAAACTACACACTCAAAGTTTTGAAAGCAAGTTTCAGAAGACATTGAAGTAACACCATCATGATACAAAGTCCAATACCTTTTCTTAGCCTACCTCCCAAAACTCATTTCTCTTTGTAACTTCTATTAATGTAAAATTGGATCGAAGTGCAAGGCAAGAATTAACCACGCCTTAATCTTTTCATTTTTCAATAGTATACTACTAGTGTTGGCCCTTAATCCTGACTCATTATACTGCTTTTTTTATATTGAACCTTCTACCCTCCCCCTTACTTATGAATTTTGGCTCCGCCCCTGGGACGTAGTATAAAGGATCGTAGGAAGATGGGTCGCCTGCTACATATAACTCTTGCATTCCAAAGTCCGAAAGCTTTGCATTGAAGTCCTAGGGATAGAATTTGGAAAGAGAAACAGCTTTTATTAGTTGAAAGAAAACCACACGATAAATAATATTGGCTAAATTACAATAACTAAAAAAAATAGCTCAATTTACCTTATCCAACAGTATGTCCGATGCCTCAAACTCCGAGTACATGTTCTGCTTTGCTATTGTGTGTAAGAAAGCTATGCCTCGAGCTGCTCCTATTGCTATTTTGAGCCGTATAGGCCATGAAAGTGGTTCTGCACCTTCTGCAAATGCAAGAACATACTTTTCATGAAGTTTATTTAATTCACTTCAATTAGATCATTATTGGCATATGAAGAAGAATTGCTTACTTCTGAAAAGGTGGTTGTCCAAGCTTCCCTTCTGCATGTATTCATGGACGAGAAACATATTGTAATCTCTAGAGTACTCGCTTGTGCAGTATCCCAAGATCTTAACTAGGTTAGGATGACTGCAGTTTCTCAAGAATTCCAAGATCTGAGACAAGGAAACATATAATTGGAATACGAAGAGCATTAATTCACGACAAAATAACATGCCTGCGCTTAAATTATGTGAATCGCGAGACAAACACTTTCCAGCCTTTTGAAATTATTCTCTTTCAATTCTTATTAAAGTTCTGTTCTTTTCATTATTTTTCCCACTCAAGAATGCTATAATGCAGCAACAATGAAATGCATGAATGATACATAGGAAGTGGATGCAACAATGATGCATTGAAGTTGAAGTGTTTATTGAAGGTAGTTCTTGAAGTTAAGAGTTTATTGAAGGTAAAAAAAGTCAAAAGGAGGTGAACTCCAGCACGTAGGAAGTGCACAGCAGGATCAAAAAGCCTGTACCTAGATAAGATAAGTGAGAGCATCCTAGGCCAAAGAGCCAAACAGTCGATTCCTAAAGACAACTCCAAATGCAGAGAGATCTCAGGAAAGACTTGATTTACATCAACGATTATGTTTTATAGACAATGGAGGATTTGGGGAAGATGAACTTGAATTCGCCATTCACAACTACGCGGGGAAGACATGCTAGCTAAGGCTACCCCGGCCAATACTTGCTACTTCATATGGAGGAAAGGAAATGCAAGGATTCTGAGACACTACTCTACTGCATATGGAGGACAGTTTATGCATTTGGCTCTTCTTTAGCCCTATTTTTCTGCGCTGAAGTATAGGAGATGCTACTGGACCTATATACACATTCATCCGAGTAGAAACACGCCTCATATATATGGTGCTTAGGTATGGGCCACTACAGCATGCACGAATATAATTAAATTGGCTTGAAAGCATAGAAATGCAGTTCCAACAGTTTAAGAAGTCCATTCGTTCACTTTTTGAAGATTGAAGAGAAAGGAGAGCATCGACTAATTTTACCTGCCTTAGTCCAGGATCTTGAAACCCATTTGGTGTAATTTCCTTCACGACAACGGCCATTCCAACACCAAACTCTGACGGGTTATACGTCTTCTCATCAATCCAGCCTTTGAAAGCCACAACATGGGATCCCTTACTTAATATCCTTTCATTACTGAAATTCTTGGTTATGCTTTTCAGTTCAGTGAAGGTGAACTGCTTAAAACTTGGAGTCGGAGTTTGTCCACCTGAAGGCAGTTCCTGTGCAAGAACTCCATCTTGGTTATTTGACATGGCTCCATCTTTGTCTGGCAATATGCTGTTACTGATGCTGCTATGGTTTCTTTGCACTTTACTGGTTGGCTTCGTATCACTATTAACTGAAATAGAAGACAAGGAGAGAAACAAAAGCATCAATTGTCGAGGCACTGCCTCATCTCAATATGGGAAAGGTTTTTTTCCCATAACTGCATAGAGGAAAGATAGATACACCCAAATCAAAATGCCTATGCAAAAATCATCAGTACAAGCATCTGATCATGCACCCAAGATCCTCAAAGAATGCCTAGCGAAAATCCCATTCTAAGGTATTGCAGCTCAGATCAGATGAGTGGCGGTACCAGGATTTACTTAAGGTGGTCAACTTACAAAGACAACGAAAGGCAAAACTGCTGCAAAATCACATTGATACTCCTCTCATATGTACGTGTGACTTGCATGTAGTAGTCAAAGGGGCTCTATCAACACGCAAATATTGTTGGAGGGCCAGTGGTGCAAAGAAGCCAAATCTTATACAACGAACTCATAGAAGTTGTTCCCCGTCTGGAGCCACTGTTGCCTCCTACACCGTTCAATAGAATAAATATCATTCTTGAAGAGTAAAGGGTAACCACTCCTTCACTCTCAAGGGGAGTGACAACGTCACCAGATCTACAGCCGGATAGGTAAATACACTACGATTAAAGTTCGCATGATATTTAGTTAGTCAAAATTGTTTAGGGAAAATCATACGGCTCAATTCAATCCATTCATTTGGAGCAGGAGAAAGGTAGCTCCACTATGACCTTGACCCCACGTGTTCAAAACGCAGAAACGGCCTCTCCACAGAAAGGGGAAAGGGCGGCTTATGTCTAACCCTCTACTGGACTTCTTCCTTTTTCTTGTCAAATAAAGACTTAATGCGGTTAAATACTGACATATGGCAAACAATCATGTTTATCCAGATGCCATAGAAGATAATATCCATGACATTAAGGAGGCTTCTTCTGAATTGATTTCTCCACATCGCATTTCTAATTTGGTAAAAGGGAGGCTACTTTATAAAAATAGAGGGAATGCTTACAATAATGCATTGGACTGTACCAATCAAACAGATATGAAAGGATTTGATAGTACCTGACGTTGTTCCTAAGAAATACCGCTGCACCTTCCTTGAGAAAGTCATCTTGGCAGGCTTGACAACATCTGAAGAATCCTCTCCCTCTTGCAATGCCAAATCCAACTTCGCAGGCTTGACAATTTTATAAGAGTTCTTTCCTTCCTGCATTGCCAACGCAAACTCAAGACGCACCACGATCTCAGCCATCGTGGGTCGTTTCCTAGGAATATTACGCAAGCATTCGACCGCAATCTGCACGAAGTCCATCAAACAATCCTGCTTAATTTCCTCCTTCACACTGGGATCAATGATCTCATCCACCGTTCCTTCTCCAATACAATACTGCGCCCACCCGGCCAGACCCCATTGCTCCTCATCCCCGCTCAAATCCACCGCCGGCCTCCCACACAGCGCCTCAAGCATCACCACCCCAAACGCGTACACGTCTGATTTCCTCGTCAGTCTGCGGGTCAAGTAGTACTCAGGGTCCAAATACCCGAACGTTCCTTTGACCTCGGTGCTCACATGGGAGTAGGCCTGGTCTTCTGGACCTAATTTGGACAACCCAAAGTCCGATATCTTGGCGTCCCAATTATGATCCAGCAAGATGTTGGAGCTCTTCACGTCGCGGTGTATCGCCCTGTCTGGCTGGATGCTCGTGCCTGTGTGGAGGTAGTCCAGCCCACGCGCCGCGTCAATGCAGATCCTGAGACGCCGTAGCCACGGGAGCGGCGCACTGTAATTCTTCCCCGATCTGTGCAAGTGATCGGCAAAGTTTCCCCGCGGCATGTACTCGTAAACGAGGATCATCTCGTCCGGCTCTTCGCAGTAGCCGATTAGCGAGACGAGGTACGGGTAGCGGAACCTGGAGAGCATCTCGATTTCCGTCCGGAACTCTCGGGCTCCTTGGCGGGAGCGGGGGTTCAACCGCTTCACGGCGACGGTCATGCTCTCGCCATCGGAGATTGAGCCTTTGTACACTTTTCCGAACCCACCTTGACCGATGACAAGTTCGTCGGAGAAGTTGTCGGTCGCCGATTGGATGTCGGCGAGTGAGAATCGGCGGCTGGATGAGGAAGACGTAGACGGCGAGCCGTCGCAGTCACTCATCTTATGAAGGGAGACACACTGCTACAAAACTAGTGGTAGTGGACTTGCTGGTGGACTGTGGTGGCGGCTGCGAATGTCCGGAATTTCCTTTTTCGACAGATTCCTGCGACACAGTGGGACACCTGTAATTTAGTAATGATAATGTTAACACTAAACCCGCCAGCATGTGTGAACCAGCACAAAAGACCAAATTACCTCTGGCCCCATGTCGAATCTGCCGTTTGTACCGGAACTCCTCAAGAACCTCTCTACTTCTTTCATTTTTCCTCCTCCTCCCTTTCTCTCTGTGGCACGGGATATACGCGAAGCAATGTAGACAGGGGCAGCCGTTTTGCGACGAATAAAAAGCTGAAGCATTCGCTTAAAATCGCGACATGTAGGATTTTTAGAACTCTCATATTGCGACACGTAAGACTTTAATATATAGTCTCATATTTTTGCAACATGTGGATTTAGAAGCACTCTCTTTGTGCCAAGTAAACTTCAACTTTCTCTGAGGAATCTCATCTCAATTGGACTCTTTAATCAGTAATTATTCACATGAAAAAAGTCCCCAAACTCTTTTGGACTCTCTGCTTAACGGTTAGCATAAGCTCCTCCTAGAACTTGAACTCTCGAGGTGGTTGTGCTCTCCATGTCTCTATATCTCTTTTTCTGTAGCTTTCTTCCTCCACCCAACCCGTTATGTGCTCTCCCATATCACATATAACGCTGCCTCCTACTTGCAATCAAGCAGAATAAGGCTACAGGTAAGTCACTTTTGTGGATGCTTCTTGAGAGCCTGTACCAATAACCCTGAAGTAACTTATGCTCATGATTTCATTTGTTACTTCTTTCAAATTCTTGAATATCATCAAGTTTTGGTTGTATCATGCTATTTGCACTAATAAAAAGAAAGAAAGAAAGAAAAGAACTTATTACATTAAGCCGATGGAAAATATATTAAGTGACGCATGTTGGTAAAAATGATGACATATTCTGTGCTTTTCATAAGGGCAAATATGTAAGTTTATATATTATTAAAAATATACATAACTATGCAAGTACCGTATAGAACTATCCAAGCATACGTAACAGTGATGACAATGAATCAACTTGAGATTAAGCATACCTTTCAAAAATATTTTCTCACTAAATATAAAATTCTCAGTCTGCGTGCTTTTAGTGACAAATAGCTAAGGTTATTCATTGAGTCTGGCCCTTTTTCTTAAGTCAATAGTCATAGTTGCATTCATATAATTGATTTCAATACTCAGGCAGTATATTTTAACAATGAATTTGTTTTGTGCTCTGATCACCTTTTATGATTGTGGCAACACATTAAACTTTTATGGGTTTGATAGAAGTGGAAGTTCATAAATGCACCATTTTGGGTTAAATTAATAACTTCTCGGGTTGAGATAAACTTTTAAGTAAGACACTCTTCATGTTATTTACACACATAGTAAGACTTTTAGGTAAGATGCTCTTTTTGGAGCATATAATCAAAGGAGGGTCTTAAATAACTCGCCACTGTACTCGAATACTATCTTTAGGAGCTAAAAACACAGTCCCCGGCATGATAAATCTCTCAGTGAGAACATGCAATTGAATGTATGATAGAGCAACTTTATTGATCTTTCAATAGCATGACATGAAGGTTTGTCCAGTAGACTTGATTTAATGATATGAAAAGTAGTTTTGCAAATTATTAATGTGTAATGTAACCTTCAAAATCTAGATGAGGTTTTTTTTCATAATATATACCTGATTTTACTTTGAACCAACTTTGTAAATTGTGTTATTTTAATGATTTTAAGTAGTAGTTGTAAATGTTTTTGTTGCGTAACTTTTAGTACTATTTTTTGGGATATATGAAAAAAAGACTTTGAAACTCCAAGAAAAATCAAGGTCGGAGCATTTGCTCTTTTAGATTGTTGATCAGCGTTACAATCTAGGTAGCACGGACACGGACACGGTGTCGGTGTCCGACACCGACGGGGACACCGGACACCGCAATTTTAAAAAAATCAGATTTTGGACACCGCAGGACACCGCTATTTTTTAATATATTTTTATTTTATGTATATATCAAATATATTTCGCAATCTAAAATAATAACTAAGTCAAAAAAATATTTCTAAAATGTTCTGGATAAAATAACTAAATAAGTAAAAAGAAAAAAAAAACAAAAAAGAAAGAGAGAGACTTTCTTCACTTAATAGTAGTACTAATGCAAGAAACAGAGGGAGAAAAAATAAAAAGAAAGAAAGAAAGAAATGAGTCAAATGACTATTGACGGAATAAAAATAAAGAAAGAAAGAGAGACTTTCTTCTGTTCACACTTCACAGAGAGAAATGACGGGAAATAGAAGAAAAAGGAGAAGGGATGAGGAAGAAGGATCTGTGGGTTAGCGACGGCGGTGGAGGACCTCTGGCGACGATCAAGTGAGCTCCGGCGATGGCAACGGTGACAGCTACTTCGGTATCTGGCGATGGCGACTGGATCTGTCGGCCTCGGCTTCTCCGGCGACTGGATCTGTTGGTGACTGAGCTCCGGCGATTGGATCTGTTGGCGACTGAGCTGCGGCGACAGCTCCGAGTCGGCCGTGAGGTAAGAGAAGCACCTGTGAGGTCAAGGAGAAGGAATCGGCCGTGAGGTAAGAGAAGCAAATGGTCTGACACTGCTCCACGCCGTGTCCGACACTCCTCGGTGAAGTGTCCGACACGGTGTCGGAAAAAAATAAAAATTCCCGACACCGATCGGCGGTGTCCGACACGTGTCGGGCGGTGTCCGAAGGGTGTCGGGGTGTTCGTCCGTTTGGGACACCAAACCTCCACCTAGGAGGGGTGTCCGTGCTTCAGAGGTTACAATCAGTTTACTCTCATGCATTTCTGCTAAAGTCATGTTACACACTGTTTTGAACCAATTATTTTTGAAGTTGGATCTAAAAAGAAAATTGAAAATGACTAGAGTATAAGTTGCTTTGGTGCTGTGAATCTCTCTCATATTCTTAACTATGAACAAGTCTCGCATTTATTAGTATGCTTTTCCTTTTTCTGTTATTTGTTCTTGCTTTCTTGCTTTGTAAGATTGTTGCAGTGTAAATGTTATTGTTATGCTGGACTATATATAAAATGCTTACAAGACTTGGAATAAGGACAAAGACAATAGATTATATACCATATATCACCAATACAATATTACTTAGCATATTCAATCGATGTCTGCTTTTGCAAAAAATGCAGACAATTAGTGGTGTATATAGAGGGCTTAACATTTGGTCGTTCAAACCATCGGAGGTAACTAAAAAAATTTAACTATTTATGTAGACATTATCTTTGGGAGATATCTATCACGTGTACTTGGTAAATCATTGTGTCATTAGCTCAACTAAATTATCGATAATTATTATCGACGCATAGGCTTTTATCTGTTTTAGTTTTCAGGAAATCATGCAAGAAGGCTTAAAATCTCCAATAGAAAATAATGTCAGTTGCATTTACTCTTTTGAGATTGCTGAAAGTAAGTTCGAAGGAATCTTATATTTTAGTAAGCGCACTTTATTGCAAGTTTGGAGGATTGCCAATCTTCTAAGTTTAACTGTTACACTCAATTTGGAACTATTTCTTTTCAAAATTAAATAGCAAGAGGCCATTCGAAGTGATTAGGGAGTAAGTTCACACAAGCTTCAAATAAGTATGAAGAATAAAGGGAAATGAAAGGTAAATAAGTTTTAAGATTGGTTTGTTTTTATGATAATGGTTATGGTTGTGGTTGACGCTACGGTAGTAGTATAGGTAAATGCTTGTGGAGATTAGCCGAAGGTGATGATGGTAGCGATACTGGTGGTAGTAGCGACGACTGCAAATATGGTGACATCAGTAATGATTAGTGATAATAATAATGATTATGATAACGAAAATGGTAGCAGTAAGGTGTTGAGATATTTGTATTGTACTGGTGGATAATTGTCGTTAATAACCTCAATTGGACAAAAGCTGAACCTGATTAACTAAAACTAGTGATTCTGGGATTAGTACTATACCTTGAGAAAACTTGGACATTTTAGAAATTTTATCCTAGGACTAGGAAAGTTTTAACGAAGTTGTATCCTAGACTACCATGATCCTAACAAGACTGAACAAATTCTCGATGGTGCTTTTAATAGGCCATGTCGTCTACTTTCAATAAAATCACATTTTATAGAACGGTCAAAAAAGCACATGCAATGCAATAAAGTACGTGTCATGAGGAAAGATATAAGGTAACTATATGATATTCAAGGATTTCCTATATTAGATATTATTAAAGGATTTGGTGACGGTGAATTCAAACCCTTATTTGCCCGGCCAACACACTTTTATTATTAAAATAGACCATGCATTAAACCTATCTTAATATTATTATACCAACATCCTTTATCGGTAGATATACAAAAATCAAAGAGGATAGAAAAGACTATTGAAAAAGCATTTTGTTGGTGAAATCTATTGTAATATATATTTTTTCTTAATAGCAGCTCTTGATGATAGAACAGTAGAACCAAAATATAAGCTAATAGGATCTCTGTGTTTTAAGCAAATATCATCAATATGATAGTTCTTATTTAAGACATTGTCTTAGGAAATATTATTTTTGTTTATCTTTTGAAATCAGAATTTGTGTGACTAAGTTAAAGTATATGTTATGCGCGTCCCGTGCATTTGCACGGGTTTCTTAGCTAGTATCTATATATCATATATCATATAAATATATAATAGACGAAGCGTTGTGCGTTGTCGGGGCGACACATAAGCTTTTTTAGGTGTTCTTTTCCCTTCTTACCCCTTTTAATTATGCGACACGTCATCTTTTCTCCATTTTGCGACACGTCATCATCTTTGCTTTGGCGTTTCATTCCTCTTTTACCTCTATTTATTAAAATCTCACATGCATCATGACTCTTTATTAATAAAAC
The DNA here is from genome assembly GCA_033065855.1 of Escallonia rubra. Classification (NCBI taxonomy): domain Eukaryota; kingdom Viridiplantae; phylum Streptophyta; class Magnoliopsida; order Escalloniales; family Escalloniaceae; genus Escallonia; species Escallonia rubra. Next base: position 33,238 of record JAVXUO010001909.1, on the reverse strand, counting down.
ATTCGTAGTTATTATTACTATAAATTTAGTTGACCTTATAACCGTAAAAAACCAATTCTACACATATTAAAACACTACCTAATCAATGTATCAACAAAGTAGGACTTAATTTTGATTATTAACACCTCAAAAATACTTTAAATAACAAAATAAACACCCAAACATAAAGAAAACATTAATTACACGTCATCATGTTTGTTTGGTGTTATATTCCTCATTTACCTTTACTTATTAAAGTCATACATGTATCATGATTCTTTAGCATAACTTATTATTAAAAATTACACATCACCATGTTTGTTTTAGTGTTCTATTCTTCCTTTACCTCTACTTATTAAAGTCACACATCTATAATGATTCTTTAATATAACTTATTATTAAAAATTCGGAGTCATTATTACCATAAATTTAACAGACCTTATAAGAGTCAAAAAAATCTTCTACACCTTCTAAAACTCTACCTAATTAATGCGTCAACATATTAAGACTTGATTTTGACTATTAATACCTCAAAAACACTTTTTATAACAAAACAAACACTCAAACATAAAGAAAAAAATAAATTACACGTCATCATGTTTGCTTTGGTGCTCCATTTCTCTTCTACCTCTACTTATTATAGTCACATATGCATTATGTCTCTTTATTGTAACTTATTATTGAAAAATTCGGAGGTATAATTATCATAAATTTAGTTGACTTTATAAGAGTAGAAAATCAATTATAATCCTTTTAAAACTCTACATAGTCAATATATCAACATAATAGAACTTGATTTTGACTATTAGCACCTCAAAAATATTTTAAATAACCACATAAACACTCAAACATAAAGAAAACATAAGTTAGCTATGAAAAACAAATTATAGGTCACAAATTTAAAGCTTTCTTTTCTTTATACAAAAAGCAACATGTAAAAAGAATAAGTGTTAATTGTTATAATAATTTAAAAATACCAATTTGAGATTTTACTTCATTAGTTAATTCTAATTATATCACATTGAACTTTAAGATACATAAGCTTTTATAAGTATTCTTTTTCTTTTTTACCCCTCTAACTTATGCGTAACATCATTTTATTTGTTTTAATGTCCTTTTGTTTTAACACAGCTTTAACTCTTTACTAAAATTTATTATTAAAATATTTGTGAACATTATTATCCTAATTGTTGTAAACTTTTTAAAACTAGAAAAATAATTTTAAAAATTTAAGTATATAACATTGACCTTTTAGCCTTTTTAGTGTTTTTTCCTTTGTCTCCCTCTTACTTGCATGTCATCGTATTTATTTTGATCATATTCTTTTTTTTCCTCTACTTAATAACTATGTATTATAATTTATTGTTAAAAAATTGTGGCTATTATTAGCCCAATTTTCGTAAACCTTTTAAAATTACCAAACTAACTCTAAAGTTTTTAAAACACTACATAATGAATATATTTATATATTAGGCCTTAATTTTGACTGCTAATACCTGAAGTGTACTTTAAAATAACAAAATAATATCTCACAAATATAAAGTATGAAGACTACGTATCAAAAATAAAGATTAAAACTTAACATATTTTTATATAAGAATATATGAAACGAATATGACTTCATTTTTAGATATCTTTGAAATGCTAAAATAACAGTTTATTTCACAAATTAATTTTAATATAATAACTCAAAGTTTAAAGTAGAAATCATATACTCTTTTGAATGCCCAAAACATAGAATCAAATATAATGCATTCTTAAATTTGTTACTTTAGAAAATCTTCAAAAAATAGATCAAAACGGCACCTCCAAAAATTATTGAACATGATCTTGAAGTGAAACAATTAAACAAAAGATTTGTCACTATAATGCTACACTATTTATTTTATAAGATTAATATTATTTTTTAAAGTGATGGTCATCTAAGAAATTTTTGGCCGCTACGTAGGTCATAGAAAGATGCCGACAGCCTCACATACGGTGAAACTCAATGGTCATTGTATACTCTTAATGACACTTATTTAGTGACTTTAAAAAAGTACTTTTAAAAATTGTCAGTTATGGTATCAACAAAGATGGTATTAAGCATATTTATCGATCATTAATTGTTTTGTATAGAGAGTTGCAGGAATTTTCATGGGCAGTGGGTAAAAATAATTCATTTCTTAAATGAATTAAAATTATTCCATGTGCTCCATTTCGGTACCAATGTCTATTTTTAGTTGCCTATTTACGTCTACAAAATAAATTACTAATTGTATAGTTCGTGCACCTTTTTTGAGATTTTTCTTTTCCAATATAAATGACTGCGACCGTTTTTTAATTCATTATGTTCGAATTCATGTATATATACATGGTAATCTACAAAAAAATAATGTTCAATATTTGATATTCTAACTTCACAAACTTCTATAATCACCTTAATCTATTATAAGCTTAAAACTTAATGAGCAATATTAATCAAAGAGGAAGTGCAAGAATTTTGTAACCTTACGCAATTATATCCCCATCTATAACAGTTTAGACATCTTTACGAATATTCACAGCTATATATAATTTTTTTAGCCTCAAAATAAAAAAAAAAAGAATTTGTAAAATGATATGAAATTTTTATGATCATTCAGACAATAATTAACTGTACGATGCGTACATATTTTCAAATTAATTGTCTTAGAGAATATTCAAAATTAAATGAGCGATCGAAAAAGCGCCGAACATGACGATGAAGTAAAGTAATTAGAATACATATATTGCCACTATAACATTATAGTTTCTCTTTTCAGGATTATTTCTACATTTTAAAAGGTTTGTTGTTTGAAATGAAGTAAAATAGCTCCACTTACTTTCATTTTTACTAAGATTTTCATGGCATGTTTTTTTAGTAGGTTTATTCAGTCTAGACAATAATTTACTAAAAAATTTATTTGTGTCTTTTTCGTACTTTCTTTTATAAACTTTAAATTTCATTGTAGATAACTATAGTAGATGTCTAATTTAATATGGTAAGGAGTTCTATCTGAGATACTTATAAAATAAAACAGTTGATCAATGGTGCGCCACATAACGTGAAAAACTATAAAAAAATGTCTCACACTTATATGAATATGGTAAGCAAAATAAATAACGTAAATATAATTTTGTGTATAAATTCTTGAAATTTAACTTTTTCGAAAAAAAAAATAAAATTAGTACCTGAAATACCAAAGAAAAAAGTAACATTCTAATTTGAAGTGAAATAATTGATTACTCATTTTATGCCTCACTTTTTGAATACTTTATTTTGAACTTCGAAATCTTAATAATTTATTAGCACTATAACATGCTTTACTATTATAATACAATTTTAGGAATATGCTTTCATTGAATTTCTCTTGATTATGATATTGCTTATATCTGAAGTGCATGAATGCAATATGTTTTAAATTCGATGGTTCACTTCAAGCGAATACGATTAAATCGTAGTTTTCAAAAACATCGACATAATACTTAAATACCCAACTTTAAAACTTAAACATACTCATAACTTCTAAATAGAACTCACCCGGGCCTTGCCCGGGTTACTGAGCTAGTATATATATAAAGCTGAAACATTTGCTTAAAATTGCGACACGTAGGATTTTTGGAACTCTATCTTTGCGACAAGTAGGACTTTTTAAGAGCATTCTCTTTCTGACACGTAAGCTTCAACTTTGCATGTGATAGTCCCCTGACTTAGTTGGTCTCTTTATTTAGAGTCCAACTCTTTTGAATTAGATGTATAAAATTCAAGAATCCTATTTGTTTTGGTATTCTTTTCTTTTTCTACTCTATTTAACTCTATACTAGAATTTATTATTAAAAAATTCGTAGGTATAATTTATGCAATATTTTTAAACTTTATAAAACTAAGAAACTAATTATACACCTTCTAAAACTCTACCTAATCAATATACTTATACATTAGGCCTTAATTTTGATTATTGAAACCTCAAAAGTACTTTAAAATAACAATATAAAATCTCAAAAATGTAAAATACGAAAATCATACCCTACTTACTAATTTTTTAGTATGATCATTGGCCCGACTTTTCTATTTAACTATTTACTATGATTTATTATTAACAATTTGTAAGTATAGTTTATGCAATATTTTTGAACTTTATAAAACAAAGAAACTAATTATACACCTTCTAAAACTCTACCTACTTCAAATTTTCATGTGATAGTCCCCTAACTTAGTTGGTCTCTTTATTTAGAGTCCAAGATTCAAGAATCCTATTTGTTTTGGTATTTTTTTATTTTTCTACTCTATTTAACTCTTTACTTTAATTCATTATTAAAAATTCGTAGGTATAATTTATGCAATTTTTTTAAACTTTATAAAACTAAGAAACTAATTATACACCTTCTAAAACTCTACCTAATCAATATACTTATACATTAAACCTTAATTTTGATTATTAAAACCTCAAAAATACTTTAAAATAAAAATTTTAAATCTCAAAAATGTAAAATACGAAGATCATACCCTACTTACTAATTCTTTAGTATGATCATTGGCCCGACTTTGTAAATCTTATAAAATTAAAAAATTAATTCTACTTCTTTTAAAGCTCTACATAATTCAGAAAGGCTTTATTTTGGACTACTAACTTCTTAAAAACACTTACGAAAATCATACTCTACTTACTAATTTTTTAGTATGATCATTGGCCCGACTTTTCTATTTAACTATTTACTATAATTTATTATTAAAAAATTTGTAAGTATAATTTATGCAATATTTTTAAACTTTATAAAACTAAGAAACTAATTATACACCTTCTAAAACTCTACCTACTTCAACTTTTCATGTGATAGACCCCTAACTTAGTTGGTCTTTTTATTTAGAGTCCAAGATTCCAGAATCCTATTTGTTTTGGTATTTTTTTCTTTTTCTACTCTATTTAACTCTTTACTTTAATTCATTATTAACAATTCGTAGGTATAATTTATGCAATTTTTTTAAACTTTATAAAACTAAGAAACTAATTATACACCTTCTAAAACTCTACCTAATCAATATACTTATACATTAGACCTTAATTTTTATTATTAAAACCTCAAAAGTACTTTAAAATAAAATTTTAAAATCTCAAAAATGTAAAATACGAAGATCATACCCTACTTACTAATTCTTTAGTATGATCATTGGCCCGACTTTTGTAAATGTTATAAAATTAAAAAACCAAATCTACTTCTTTTAAAGCTCTACATAATTCAAAAAGGCTTCATTTTGGACTACTAACTTCTTAAAAACACTTAAAATAAATGAAATAAAATCTCGCAAATATAAATAAAATCTCGCAAATGTAAACAATGAAAATCATGTATGAAATTAATGATTAATCTTTACAAATTAAAAGGTAAGCTTTTCATAGCGTATATTTTCGTTTTTACCTCGATCTTTTAGTTATGCAAAAGATCATCCTATTTGTTTTGGTGTTTTTTTTTCCTTTTTAAAGAAATCTTTTTCTCCATACGCTTTATTGTAACTTTCATCTTTTGCACCAATCTTCCAATCTTCTTAAAATCTAATATGTTATGCACAATATGAACAAAATATTCAGAACCAATTATATTGGATCTCCACGAAAAAAATTAAAATCGACTGAAGAATAATTTGTGACAAACTAAGAATAAGTTTGTAGAATAAAAGAGAAGAAAAGATAAATTAGTTATAACAATTCTTTACCTTTCATAAACAACTACAAAAAGGGAGAAGCCTGGGTGGCCCCAGGGTGGTAATGGTATAACCGAATGTCGGTTCTAGATATGAGAGTGTGAGGGTGGTAATATATACGATTATGTAAGTGATCAGCCATACTAATTACGATATTGATAATTGTTGTGGTAGAATTGGAGTGTTGGTAGTGAGATTTGGATTATGTAGTGACAACATGTGGTTGTAGCGGTGTTGGCGTGTAGTATGTTGATGCTTGTGATGGTGATAGTCATAACTAAATGGTCATAGTGCAAGAGATGATGGTTGTTGTTAGTGTTGTTGTAGTGGTAGCACTAAGGTGTTTTGAGGTAATATTGATGTACATTAGAGTACTGATTGATAAGTTATGATCTAAATCTGGATTGAACAAGTGATAAACCTAAAGAAGTTGACGATAGAAACAGTGCACTAATGAGCAAAAGTTATGACTATGGTGAAGTTAACTGCATTTGTAGTGGCAATGATAGCGCTAATTAAGGTATTTGGAGGCAGTGTTAGTGTAGTATTCGTGGACGGGTTATGCCGAGAATCTTATGCAGACAAGCGATGAACTTAAATAAAAACATAATGATTTTAGGTTAGTTCTACCAGCAAAAAGATACATAAACTATATCCAGGACTAGAAGCAGTAAATTTTTTTCCCCAGAATGAATTTTATCTTTCGATTTTGATTTTGGTCTCACATTTTGATTCCTTAAAGTTTCGTTAATTAGGCAAGACGATGTTTTTTTGGTTAACCACTTTCTAGCACCTGGCTACACTAATCTAACATTCCAATGGTATTTTTATTAAGTCATGTTAGCAAAACTTTAATAAGTTATGTATAGATAGAAATATTTTCAATGCTATTTTTCCTTTTCATTATGCACGGGACAAATAACACACACAAAGAGTTTCTCATGAAGAAAAAAGGTGTTTATGCTTATAGAAAAATTGAGGTTCATATACACCAACAGTAAATAAGTTGTAATACTCTTTACTAGATTAAACTCACAAAAACTAGAAGTGATGGTACAAATAACTGACTTTTTTTTAATAATATTGGTTCCGGATATATCATTGATACATACTAGCGATTATATCTACAAAACTCCAAATATTAAATTCAGTTAAATAGTAGTACGAGAATGTGCCATATGTCGTCGGTAAACGTTAATGAAAAGGCATCCTAAGTCCATAAGATGGTTTTCTTTTAATTGTAACGTCCACATCGTATTTGTGAGTAAGAACTGATCATATTAAATCATGCATTCTACTTTTGTTATTAAGGTATGCTTTTATAATGCTAATTTTTTAAAAATTCTATTCAAAGGCAATTTTCTATATAGTAAATTTCTTGTCCGCAGTTTAAACAATAACAGTTATAAATAATCAATAAAAACACATTTTAAAAAATATTTTTAGAAAGTTTGGAAAATTAATAGTTGTAAAATATCTATATATAGAAATAAATATTAGACAATATTTGAGAAATTAGAGAACGCCCCGTGCGTTGCACGGGTTCCTTAGCTAGTATATATAAAAAGTTAAAGCCGTCGCTTAAAATTGCGACACGTAGGTTTTTAGAGCCCTCATATTTCGACACATAGGACTTTTAGAACTCTGATATTTACGACACGTCAAGTTTTTGGAAGTTTTTTCTTGTGCCATATCAGCTGCAATATTCATTTTGGAAGTCCCTCAATTATGTTGGACTCTTCATTCGACAACTAAGAATCAACTTGTTAGTGAAACTAGAACACTTCTATGTGTGACTTTAATTTAGTGTCCTAATCAATGACAAATACCCAATGTATCGATTTATATGAACTACAAGACCATTGTTCATCCTTTTTTGCTCCGGCTATCTCTCTATCTTCACAACCGGACGTCATATTTGACAGCAAACCATGCCAGGTAAATTCAATAGATTTCTCTTTGTCTTTCATGTATTGCTTTCCCCTTATTATGTGCTTTGATTCAATTGGCACTATGTCCTTATGAGCACTGTAGAAGCGGTTGAGAAAGGCGTGATTCAAAAGATCAGATGCGGAGAAATGTGGTTCACATTGCTATTTATAGCTATCCGAAATGGAGAGAATAAATTTAAACACCCTCTATGATTAGCATACTTGATAAGATCTCTCTAACTTGATTTTAATTGCCGCTCGGAGAGAAATTTTTTCAACGCTACCGTTAAAGAGACTAAACCCAAACCTATGGCCCCAAAATGGAGGAAGATAAGGCCCCGTACGCTTACCATATTCGTTTTCTGTTTTTAGTAATGATGATGAAAAAAATTCTTTTTTTTGCGTACTTTTACCATTTTCTATTTTCGTTTTGGATAAAATTACTTAAATAGTAACAAAAAACTGAAAACACCTTTTAGGTGTTTTCAACTTTTTTCACTCAAACTTAACCCAATATAAGAAAAAATAGCTAAATTTTTTTTTTTGTGAAAATGATAAAAGTACAAGAACGGATTTTCAAACTGAATATGAAAATCATGAAAATGAAAACAGAAAACAAATATGATAAGCATACGGGGCCTAAGATTCGCACGCCCCAACCCCTAACTGCAATTCAGCCCAGAAATTCACTTAATTTGTCGACTCCCTGTTTAAGGCTTCGGTTGATGCTGACTTCCATAATTTTTCTAGCGGGAGGGAGGTATGAAGAGAAGAAGATAGTAGTTTAGATTTGTAGAAAGCAATGAGACAGTCAAGGGGCCTTCATATTATATTTGAGACGCATTCAAGGTGGTTTGAAGAGGAGAAGGTCAAAACGTGGAGGGCAGCACTCCACAGCCAACATGTAGCTAAGTATTGGTAATGTTTCTCCGAACTTATTGCTTGCTTTTTCATTTTTCGTGTACAAATTCCTTGACCTATATGGAGAGTATACAGCCACTAAAAGAGGCATTTGTGGCTATACTAATTCCAAAAATTACAAACGTTGCAATTGGTACAATGTGGGGATAAAAATGCAGGGTTCCATGATTGTTGTTATGCTAATGATGCTAGCAAGCCGATGAAGAAGATGCCATAGCGGCAATGAAGGCACAAGTAATGCTTCATGTCTGAATGATTTTACTTTTGCGGCAATAGTGGTGGTTGACGGGGACAGTGTTGTACATAAATGCCAGTGAGGATACGACAGAAGTGGTGGTTATGGTAAAGGAAATAGTCACACTAAGGTGCTGGGGTATAGGTGTAGGATTGGTGGACAATTAAAGTTCGTAATTCTAATCGGGCAAATGGTGAATCAGATTAACTAATAAGTCTAATTTAGATCTTTGACAAAGCTTCACGTTTTGTAAAACATATCCTAGGAACTCTTCAAGTTTTTACTGGAAGGCGTTTCTCTTCAATCATGTTTTGGTACCAATGAAAAGTAATAAAAAAGACTTTTGTTTGGCCAAGGGTTACTTTCTAGGTTTAACCAATATGTATTCCAAATTGTGGTCGGAACAATTTCTCAACAATAACTTCGGTAGCCCATGTATGTATAACTGCAATTATTTCAACATGTGTGCTTCTCATGAAAGAAGATATATGGTGTGACTATAGGACACCTATGAATTTGCCAATATTTGTTATAAAAAAAAAAGGGAAAAACAATGGTGAAACTAAGTCAAAAATTTTTTTTGCTAAGCCCACATCTTTTTGTCACTAAAAGAGGCAATGTGGTATGTCTATTGTAATACAAAATATGTATACATTCTTTACAAGTACACAAAAAGAACGAAGGAAGATAAATAAAAAAAAAAAAAGGGACTACAAAACGACAATGCTGGTGAAAACAAAAAAGATAAAAAAGGTGCACATCTTTTTCCTTGAAAGTACTTTTAGATGATAGAATAGTATATAACAAAAATTTAGGCTCAAAGGTTCTTCCTGTTTAAATAGTTATCGTCAATACAATTCTTAGATCTTACGTATTGAGCTAACCTGTGGGAGAAACTTACATGCTTGAACCATGTCTATTATTATTGTTAAAATGTATCGTATTAGCCCATACATATACCGTAAATCCAAATTATATTGTGTCCCGTGCATTTGCACGGGTCTATTAGCTAGTTTAACCGAAAAACAAGAGATAATCATCATGGCAATTAATCAGCTGTTGTGAATGCTTAGCCAAGCTTTCAAAGGCAAAAGGGAGAGAATTAGAATCAGAAGTATATGCTTAGACAAGCTCTATGGTGCCTTATATATTCTGTCCCTAAAGGGTTACCCTCATCTTATAATTGGTTCTCCTTACTATTTTACTATTAGAATCAGAAGTATGCTTAGACAAGCTCTATGTTCTTACTATTTAACCACGAAAAACAAGATTTTTATGTGGTGTCTTCGCCGTCAACAAAATAGAGGATCATATGCTGGAAAATGAATACGTAACATGATCACAGTTGATACTTTAATCTACAAAACAATCTCTAAGCTAACCATGCTTGGACACTATACACAAGTGAGCTACATTACGTTTCAAGTGAAGTGGCCGCCAATAGTGACAGGATGATAGTTAATTTGACGGCTCTCCTTCACATATATTTGGCCTTTGCACTAACTTTTTTCAGAACCTCCAAGACCCCTTCCATTGATGGCCCGATATCAGGGTCATACGCGAGACATGATTGTGCAAGTAAAGCTACTCTGGATGCTCCACGTGAAGGATACTCATCATTCAGGCGTGCATCCATAATTTTTTCGTGCCTTCTCTCATCGGTTAAGTAAGGCATAGCCCAACTCACCAAATTGAGTTCACTAGATGGTCCACTACTATCATCCACCCACCTGCCTGTCAGTAGTTGTAGCAAGACCACTCCAAAACAGTAGACGTCACTCCTAGCATTAGAGTCCATATAACCTGCCCAATTTGGAGAATGTGAATCGTAATGGTCTCCCAATCAGTATCAATATCAATCAATCAAATCAATATCAAAATCAAAGACGAGTTTGGCTCTGAAATTGTGCCAAATCTATATCAATATATAAACAACAACAACAACAACAATAATAATAATAATAATAATAAAAGACAGTTTGGCTCTTGAATTGTGCCAAATGTCATCTCCTGATTCATTATACGGCTTTTTTTTATATTGAACCTCCTACCCTCCCCCCTTACCTTCTGGCTCCGCCCCTGGGAAGTAGTATAAAGGATCGTTGGAATTCGGGTCGTGTGCTACATAGAACTTTGGCATTCCAAAGTTCGAAAGCTTTGCATTGAAGTCCTACGGATAGAATTTGGAAAGAGAGACAGCTTTTATTAGTTGAAAGAAAACCACACGATAAACAATATTGGCTAAATTATAGTAACTAAAAAAAATAGCTCAATGTACCTTATCCAATAGTATGTCCCATGCCGCAAACTTCGAGTACATGTTCTGCTTCTGTATTGTGTTTGTGTTTGTGTTTGTGTGTAAGAAAGCTAGGCCTCGAGCTGCTCCTATTGCTATTTTGAGCCGTATAGGCCACGAAAGCGGTTCTGCACCTTCTGCAAATGCAAGAACGTACTTTTCATGTAGTTTATTTAATTCAATTCAATTAGATCGTTATTGGCATATGAAGAAGAATTGCTTACCTCTGAAAAGGTGGTTGTCTAAGCTTCCCTTCTGCATGTATTCATGGACGAGAAACATATTGTTAGCTTCAGAGTACTTGCTTTCAGTGCAGTATCCCAAGAGCTTAACTAGGTTAGGATGACTGCACTCTCTCAAGAAGTCCAAGATCTGAGACAAGGAAACATATAATTGGAATACAAAGAACATTAATTCATGACAAAATAACATGCCTGCGCTCTTAAATTTTGTGAATCGATACAAACACTTTCCAGCTTTTTGAAATTATTCTCTTTCAGTTCTTATTAAACGTTCTGTTCTTTTCATTATTTTTCCCACTCAAGAATGCTATAATACAGCAACAATGAAATGCATGAATGATACATAGGAAGTGAATACAACAGTGATGCATTGAAGTTAAAGAGTTTATTGAAGGTAGTTCTTGAAGTTAAGAGTTTATTGAAGGTAAAAAAAAGTCAAAAGGAGGTGAACTCCAGCACGCAGGAAGTGCACAGCAGGATCAAAAAGCCTGTACCTAGATAAGTTAAGTGAGAGCATCCTAGGCCAAAGAGCCAAACAGTCGATTCCTAAAGACAACTCCAAATGCAGAGAGATCTCCGGAAAGACTTGATTTACATCGACGATTATGTTTTATAGACAATGGAGGATTTGGGGAAGATGAACTTGAATTCGCCATCCACAACTACACTGGGAAGACAATGCTAGCTAAGGCTACCCTGGCCAATACTTGCTACTTCATATGGAGGAAACGAAATGCAAGGATTCTGAGACGCTACTCTACTGCATATGGAGGACAGTTTATGCATTTGGCTCTTCTTTAGCCCTATTTTTCTGCGCTAAAGTATAGGAGATGCTACTGGACCTATATACACATTCATCCGAGTAGAAACATGCCTCATGCCTCATATATATGGTGCTTAGGTATGGGCCACTACAGCATGCACGAATATAATTAAATTGGCTTGAAAGCATAGAAATGCAGTTCCAACAGTTTAAGAAGTCCATTCGTTCACTTTTTGAAGATTGAAGAGAAAGGAGAGCATCGACTTATTTTACCTGCCTTAGTCCAGGATATTGAAACTCATTTGGAGTAATTTTCTTCACGACAACGGCCATTCCAACACCAAACTCCAACGGGTTATACGTCTTCTCATCAATCCAGCCAACATGGGATCCCTCACTTAATTTCATTTCATTACTGAAATTCTCCGTTATGCTTTTCAGTTCAGTGAAGGTGAATTGCTTAAAACTTGGAGTTGGAGTTTGTCCACCCGAAGGCAGTTCCTGTGCAAGAACTCCATCTTTGTTATTTGACATGGCTCCATCTTTGTCTGGCATTACGCTGTTACTGATGCTGCTATGGTTTGTTTGCACTTTACTGGTTGGCTTCGTATCACTATTAACTGAAATAGGAGACAAGGAGAGAAACAAAAGCATGAATTGTCGAGGCACTGAGATATGGGAAAGGTTTTTTTTCCCATAACTGCATAGAGGAAAGATAGATACACCCAAATCAAAATGCCAACGCAAAAATCATCAGTACAAGCATCTGATCATGCACCCAAAATCCTCAAAGAATGCCTAGCGAAAATCCCGTTCTAAGGTATTGCAGCTCAGATCAGATGAGTGGCGGCACCAGGATTTGCTTAAGGTGGTCAACTTACAAAGACAACGAAAGGCAAAACTGCTGCAAAATCACATTGATACTCCTCTCATATGTACGTGTGACTTGCATGTAGTAGTCAAAGGGGCTCTATCAACACCCAAATATTGTTGGAGGGCCAGTGGTGCAAAGAAGCCAAATCTTATACAACGAACTCATAGAAGTTGTTCCCCGTATGGAGCCACTGTTGCCTCCTACCCCGTTCAATAGAATAAATATCATTCTTGAAGAGTAAAGGGTAACCACTCCTTCACATTCAAGGGGAGCAACAACGTCACGAGATCTACAGCTGGATAGGTAAACACACTACGATTCAAATTCGCATGATATTTAGTTAGTCAAAGTTGTTTATGGAAAATCATACGGCTCAATTCAATCCATTCATTTGGAGCAGGAGAAAGGTTGCTCCACTATGACCTTGACCCCACGTGTTCAAAATGCAGAAACAGCCTCTCCACATAAAGGGAAAAGGGCGGCTTACGTCTAACCCTCTACTGAACTTCCTTTTTCTTGTCAATCAAATAAAGACTTAACGCGGTTAAATACTGACATATGGCAAACATTCATGTTTATCCAGATGCCATAGAAGCTAATATCCATGACATTAAGGAGGCTTCTTCCGAATTGATTTCTCCACATCGCATTTCTAATTTGGTAAAAGGGAGGCTACTTTATAAAAATAGAGGGAATGCTTACAATAATGCATTGGACTGAACCAATCAAACAGATATGAAAGGATTTGATAGTACCTAACGTTGTTCCTAAGAAAAACCGCTTCATATTCCTTGTGAAAGTCAACTTGGCAGGCATGACAACATCTGAAGAATCCTCTCCCTCTTGCAATGCCAAATCCAACTTCGCAGGTTTGGCAATTTTAGAAGAGTCCTTCCCTTCCTGCAATGCCAACGCAAACTCAAGACGCACCACGATCTCAGCCATCGTGGGTCGTTTCCTAGGAATATTACGCAAGCATTCGACCGCAATCTGCACAAACTCCATCAAACAATCCTTCTTAATTTCCTCCTTCACACTGGGATCAATAATCTCATCCACCGTTCCTTCTCCAATACAATACTGCGCCCACCCGGCCAGACCCCATTGCTCCTCATCCCCGCTAAAATCCACCGCCGACCTCCCACACAGCGCCTCAAGCATCACCACCCCAAACGCGTACACGTCTGATTTCCTCGTCAGTCTGCGGGTCAAGTAGTACTCAGGGTCCAAATACCCGAACGTTCCTTTGACCTCGGTGCTCACGTGGGAGTAGGCCTGGTCTTCTGGACCTAATTTGGACAACCCAAAGTCCGATATCTTGGCGTCCCAATTATGATCCAGCAAGATGTTGGAGCTCTTCACGTCGCGGTGTATCGCCCTGTCTGGCTGGATGCTCGTGCCTGTGTGGAGGTAGTCCAGCCCACGCGCCGCGTCAATGCAGATCCTGAGACGCCGTAGCCACGGGAGCGGCTCACTGTAATTCTTCCCCGATCTGTGCAAGTGATCGGCAAAGTTTCCCCGCGGCATGTACTCGTAAACGAGGATCATCTCGTCCGGCTCTTCGCAGTAGCCGATTAGCGAGACGAGGTACGGGTAGCGGAACCTGGAGAGCATCTCGATTTCCGTCCGGAACTCTCGGGCTCCTTGGCGGGAGCGGGGGTTCAACCGCTTCACGGCGACGGTCATGCTCTCGCCATCGGAGATTGAGCCTTTGTACACTTTTCCGAACCCACCTTGACCGATGACAAGTTCGTCGGAGAAGTTGTCGGTCGCCGATTGGATGTCGGCGAGTGAGAATCGGCGGCTGGATGAGGAAGACGTAGACGGCGAGCCGTCGCAGTCACTCATCTTATGAAGGGAGACACACTGCTACAAAACTAGTGTTAGTGGACTTGCTGGTGGACTGTGGTGGCGGCTGCGAATGTCCGGAATTTCCTTTTTCGACAGATTCCTGCGACACGGAGGGACACCTGTAATTTAGTAAAGATAATGTTAACACTAAACCCGCCAGCATGTGTGAACCAGCACAAAAGACCAAATTACCTCTGGCCCCATGTCGAATCTGCCGTTTGTACCGGAACTCCTCAAGAACCTCTCTACTTCTTTCATTTTTCCTCCTCCTCCCTTTCTCTCTGTGGCACGGGATATACGCGAAGCAATGTAGACAGGGGCAGCCGTTTTGCGACGAATAGAGGTCGGCGGGTTTCCGGCGGCCTCCATGAGCATGAATGAAAACTTTGCTTCCAAAAACTTCAAAAGCTCGAATGGACGGAAGGGCATGTTAGTCTTTTGTGAAATGATACACCATGACTCTGAAGTGATCCTGTGGTGTGCTTTGATTATTAGCTTCGGTCCAAAAGTGTGACGCACGTTTGCTTGCCAATTATTGCTGTTGTGCTAAAAATTAATTAATTAAAACCTAAGTGATGCATGAAAAATTATAAGGTGGATGGTTAGAGCGACGAGGAGTGTTATTTTGTTACCGATAAAAATTTCACACATATTTAATTTAATTTTAATATTATAAAAAATTAAGAAAATGAGATTAAAGGTTTGAAAGGCAAGATACCAACAAATTCTAAATGCATATATTAAGATGTCAGCTTTACACAAATATCTTATGCGTAAAAGATTTCATTAATTGACTATTAGAGAATTCTTTTTTACCATCGAAATAAAGAAAAAAAAGATATTTTGGAAGAATATATCTTGTATTTTTTTTTTTTTTGCCAAAAGTCAAGTAATATAATGAACTAAATGTACACTCTTGTATTACACACAAAGGAAAAGACAATTTAATGTACCAACCAACACACTTTTATTACTAAAATATTTTGTTGGTGAATTCTATTGGGTGACACTAATTCAAACCCTTTATGTTAATAAAAAGATTGGGTGAAAAAAGCACATGCAATAAAGAAAGATATAAAATAACTTTATGTTAATAAAAAGATTGGGTGACACTAATTCAAACCCTTCTTTGCCCAACCAACACACTTTTATTACTAAAATATACAATGCATTAAGCCTATCTCAATATCAATATGCAAACATTTTGTATTGGTAGATACAAAAATCGAAAAGCATACAAAAGACTATAGAAAAAACATTTTGTTGGTGAATTCTATTGTCACATTTATTTTTTATTTTTTGTGACTAGCAGTTATAGGTGATAGAACAGTGGAACCGAAAATAGGATCTCTGTGTCTTAAACAAATATCATCAATATGATTGTTCTTATCCAAGAGAGTAAGCTGATTTGTTTGAGAAACTGCATATACTTGATTGCACTATGCTGAAGTATATGTTACAATAAAACCGAATTGCATCACGTCCCGTGCATTTGCACGGGTCCCTTAGCTAGTCTATAT
This sequence comes from Escallonia rubra, assembly GCA_033065855.1. Taxonomy (NCBI): domain Eukaryota; kingdom Viridiplantae; phylum Streptophyta; class Magnoliopsida; order Escalloniales; family Escalloniaceae; genus Escallonia; species Escallonia rubra. The sequence continues at coordinate 16,925 of JAVXUO010001909.1, read as the reverse complement.
ATATATAAAAAGCTGAAGCATTCGCTTAAAATCGCGGCATGTAGGATTTTTAGAACTCTCATGTTGCGACACGTAAGACTTTAATAGTCTCATATTTTTGCAACATGTGGATTTAGAAGCACTCTCTTTGTGCCAAGTAAACTTCAACTTTCTCTGAGGAGTCTCATCTCAATTGGACTCTTTAATCAGTAATTATCCACATGAAAAAAGTCCCCAAACTCTTTTGGACTCTCTGCTTAACGGTTAGCACAAGCTCCTCCTAGAACTTGAACTCTCGAGGTGGTTGTGCTCTCCATGTCTCTATATCTCTTTTGCTGTAGCTTTCTTCCTCCACCCAACCCGTAATGTGCTCTCCCATATCACATATAATGCTGCTTCCAACTTGCAATCAAGCTAAATAAGGCTACAGGTGGTTATGCTCTCCATGTCTCTATATCTCTTTCACTGTAGCTTTCTTCCTCCACCCAACCCGTTATGTGCTCTCCCATATCACATATAACGCTGCCTCCTACTTGCAATCAAGCAGAATAAGGCTACAGGTAAGTCACTTTTGTGGATGCTTCTTGAGAGCCTGTACCAATAACCCTGAAGTAACTTATGCTCATGATTTCATTTGTTACTTCTTTCAAATTCTTGAATATCATCAAGTTTTGGTTGTATCATGCTATTTGCACTAATAAAAAGAAAAAAAGAAAGAAAGAAAGAAAAGAACTTATTACATTAAGCCGATGGAAAATATATTAAGTGACGCATGTTGGTAAAAATGATGACATATTCTGTGCTTTTCATAAGGGCAAATATTGCACCAAAAAAAATAAGGGCAAATATGTAAGTTTATATATTATTAAAAATATACATAACTATGCAAGTACCGTATAGAACTATCTAAGCATACGTAACAGCGATGACAATGAATCAACTTGAGATTAAGCATACCTTTCAAAAATATTTTCTCACTAAATATAAAATTCTCAGTCTGCGTGCTTTTAGTGACAAATAGCTAAGGTTATTCATTGAGTCTGGCCCTTTTTCTTAAGTCAATAGTCATAGTTGCATTCATATAATTGATTTCAATACTCAGGCAGTATATTTTGACAATGAATTTGTTTTGTGCTCTGATCACCTTTTATGATTGTGGCAACACATTAAACTTTTATGGGTTTGATAGAAGTGGAAGTTTATAAATGCACCATTTTGGGTTAAATTAATAACTTCTCGGGTTGAGATAAACTTTTAGGTAAGACACTCTTTTTGGAGCATATGGAGGGTCTTAAATAACTCGCCACTGTACTCGAATACTATCTTTAGGAGCTAAAAACACAGTCCCCGGCATGATAAATCTCTCAGTGAGAACATGCAATTGAATGTATGATAGAGCAACTTTATTGATCTTTCAATAGCATGACATGAAGGTTTGTCCAGTAGACTTGATCAATGGCCGAGTTTAATGATATGAAAAGTAGTTTTACAAATTATTAACGTGTAATGTAACCTTCAAAATCTAGATGAAGTTTTTTTTCATAATATATACCTGATTTTACTTTGAACCAACTTTGTAAATTGTGTTATTTTAATGATTTTAAGTAGTAGTTGTAAATGTTTTTGTTGCGTAACTTTTAGTACTATTTTTTTGGGATATATGAAAAAAAGACTTTGAAACTCCAAGAAAAATCAAGGTCGGAGCATTTGCTCTTTTAGATTGTTGATAAGTGTTACAATCTAGGTAGCACGGACACAGACACGGTGTCGGTGTCTGACACCGACGGGGACACCGGACACCGCAATTTTCAAAAAATCAGATTTTGGACATCGCAGGACACCGCTATTTTTTAATATATTTTATTTTATATCTATATCAAATATAGATATAAAATAAAAAGAAAGAGAGACTTTCTTCTGTTCACACTTCACAGAGAAAGAAACGACGGGAAATAGAAGAAAAAGGAGAAGGGATGAGGAAGAAGGATTTGTGGGTCAGCGACGGCGGTGGAGGACCTCCGGCGACGATCAAGTGAGCTCCGGCGATGGCAACGGCGACAGCTGCTTCGGTATCTGGCGATGGCGACTGGATCTGTCAGCCTCGGCTTCTCCGGCGACTGGATCTGTTGGCGACTGAGCTCCGGCGACAGCTCCGAGTCGGCCGTGAGGTAAGAGAAGCACCTGCGAGGTCAGGGAGAAGGAATCGGCCGTGAGGTAAGAGAAGCAAATGGTCCGACACTGCTCCACGCAGTGTCCGACACTCCTGGGTGAAGTGTCCGACACGGTGTCGGAAAATTAAAAAAAAATTAAAAATTCCCGACACCGATAGGCGGTGTTCGACACGTGTCAGGCGGTGTCCGGAGGGTGTCGGGGTGTCCGTCCGTTTGGGACACCAAACCTCCACCTAGGAGAGGTGTCCGTGCTTCAGAGGTTACAATCAGTTTACTCTCATGCATTTCTGCTAAAGTCATGTTACACACTGTTTTGAACCAATTATTTTTGAAGTTGGATCTAAAAAGAAAATTGAAAATGACTAGAGTATAAGTTGCTTTGGTGCTGTGAATCTCTCTCATATTCTTAACTATGAACAAGTCTCGCATAATATTAGTATGCTTTTCCTTTTTCTGTTATCTGTTCTTGCTTTCTTGCTTTGTAAGATTGTTGCAGTGTAAATGTTATTGTTATGCTGGACTATATATAAAATGCTTACAAGACTTGGAAGAAGGACAAAGACAATAGATTATATACCATATATCACCAATACAATATTACTTAGCATATTCAATCGATGTCTGCTTTTGCAAAAAATGCAGACAATTAGTGGTGTATATGGAGGGCTTAACATTTGGTCGTTCAAACCATTGGAGGTAACTAAAAAAATTTAACTATTTATGTAGACATTATCTTTGGGAGATATCTATCACGTGTACTTGGTAAATCATTGTGTCATTAGCTCAACTAAATTATCGATAATTATTATCGACGCATAGGCTTTTATCTGTTTTAGTTTTCAGGAAATCATGCAAGAAGGCTTAAAATCTCCAATAGAAAATAATGTCAGTTGCATTTACTCTTTTGAGATTGCTGAAAGTAAGTTCAAAGGAATCTTATATTTTAGTAAGCGCACTTTATTGCAAGTTTGGAGGATTGCCAATCTTCTAAGTTTAACTGTTACACTCAATTTGGAACTATTTCTTTTCAAAATTAAAGAGCAAGAGGCCATTCGAAGTGATTAGGGAGTAAGTTCACACAAGCTTCAAATAAGTATGAAGAATAAAGGGAAATGAAAGGTAAATAAGTTTTAAGATTGGTTTGTTTTTATGATAATGGTTATGGTTGTGCTTGAGTTGGTTGTGGTTGACACTACGGTAGTAGTATAGGTAAATGCTTGTGGAGATTAGCCGAAGGTGATGATGGTAGCGATACTGGTGGTAGTAGCGACGACTGCAAATATGGTGACATCGGTAATGATTAGTGATAATAATGATGATTATGATAAAGAAAATGGTAGCAGTAAGGTGTTGAGATATTTGTATTGTACTGGTGGATAACTGTTGTTAATAACCTCAATTGGACAAAAGCTGAACCTGATTAACTAAAACTGGTGATTCTGGGATTAGTACCTTGAGAAAACTTGGACATTTTAGAAATTCTATCCTAGGACTAGGAAAGTTTTAACGAAGTTGTATCCTAGACTACCATGATCCTAACAAGACCGAACAAATTCTCGATGGTGCTTTTAATAGGCCATGTCGTCTACTTTCAATAAAATCACATTTTACAGAACGGTAAAAAAAGCACATGCAATGCAATAAAGTACGTGTCATGAGGAAAGATATAAGGTAACTATATGATATTCAAGGATTTCCAATATTAGATATTATTAAAGGATTTGGTGACGGTGAATTCAAACCCTTATTTGCCCGGCCAACACACTTTTATTATTAAAATAGACCATGCATTAAACCTATCTCAATATTATTATACCAACATCCTTTATCGGTAGATAGACAAAAATCAAAGAGGATAGAAAAGACTATTGAAAAAGCATTTTGTTGGTGAAATCTATTGTAATATTTTTTTTTCTTAATAGCAGTTATTGATGATAGAACAGTAGAACCAAAATATAAGCTAATAGGATCTCTGTGTTTTAAGCAAATATCATCAATATGATAGTTCTTATTTAAGACATTGTCTTAGGAAATATTATCTTTGTTTATCTTTTGAAATCAGAATTTGTGTCACTAAGTTAAAGTATATGTTATGCGTGTCCCGTGCATTTGCACGGGTCCATTAGCTAGTATATATAAAAAATTAAAGCCGTCGCTTAAAATTGCGACACGTAGGTTTTTAGAACCCTCATATTTCGTCACATAGGACTTTTAGAACTCTGATATTTACGACACGTCAGGTTTTTGGAAGCTTTTCCTTGTGCCATATCAGCTGCAATATTCATTCTAGAAGTCCCCCAATTATGTTGGACTCTTCGTTCGACAACTAAGAATCAACTTGTTAGTGAAACTAGAACACTTCTATGTGTGACTTTAATTTAGTGTCCTAATCAATGACAAAAACCCAATGTATCGACTTATATGAACTACAAGACCATGAGTTTTTGCCCTAAATAATACAAATTAAAAACTTAATAACCTGTTTAACACAATTTGAAACTTATTTACCCGCATACCACATTTTGGGAAATCGCGGTTTCAAACCACGACTTTAGAGTTGAAAACGTTTTTTGAAAACACGTTTTCAAAATTGTTTTTCCATTTTAGCCTCGTTACTCAAAATCCAACAAAACTATAACAAAATAAAACAAACAAAAACCGCTGCCTGACTGTCTCCTTTTTGCCCTCCTCTTCCTTCCTTGTTCCCCCCGAGCTTCAAGAAGACGGTTTGCACCTACTCTCTCTGCCTGACTCCGTCTCCAGAGTCTCCAACCACCATCGGCCACCATCGACTCTCCAACCACCATCGGCCACCATCGACTCTCCAACCACCATCGCCTCTCTGGCTCTCTCCTTGCGACTCTGCCCTAATCTCTGAAACTCTCACCCAGACGGCCAGACACCTGTTCACCGACGGCCGGACGGCAATCGGCAGGGCTCTTTCGCCTCACCCTTAGCTCAGGATCCTCTCCCCCTGGAATCAAGATAGCCGAGTGGAGCTAATTAAACAGATTTTCTCCGAGCGAAGGTGAGAAAACTTTGATTCCATTTTGCATTTATTTGATTTCTTTCTTTTGGGTACATGTAACTCTAATTACCATTACCATTGAATTTGAGCAAAAACTTTTTACACTAGCTCTTCTAATCCTGCGTTTTTTTATTTACCAATGGTTGAAACCATAACCCTAGTTATTGGAAGTTAATCGTGCTAGCTTTTATGTTATATAGTTTAGGCATGTCCGGTCGTCCTCTAACTGTTTGAGGAAATGCCTCAATGGATAGCGGATGTTGGTGTTGAACTGTTGCTCCATGCCTCAGTTGCTCCATGCCTCTAGGCTTTATATAAGCTGTATACTGTTTTCCTTGTGTTGCTTACTGATTTTGTGAGTTTTTGGCATGCGTGTATCTGTTGGTTTTGATGAATTATTGAATGGTAATCGTGTTTTACTTTTGGTGGAACATTGGTGCTGGCATGTGGATTTTTACGGATTTTTATGATGCTTGATTTTTTTGGTTGCTTATTCATTTTTGTGGGTTTTGTCATTTCGGTGTATGTGGTTTGATGCATTTATTAGTTTTTTTTTTTTTTTGTTTTATCAGTCCTCACGTTCTGTAATTAGTTTTGGTTTCTTCAAAAGAGAGAGAAGATTTTAAATGTGGTGGGTGCCACTTCCAATTCATCCTATTTTTGGAGGTCTTGTACTTTGGGCTAATTTTTGGATGCACGGAAGTGGCACTTTCCTTTTTGGATTGTACAGCTCTATTATGGGTTTTGATAAATTAAAGTATCCATTTTTTCAGTTAATATTCTGGAATTTCTTACTTTTTGAAATGGATTCAGGTATTTTTTATTGTCAATTGTGTATGTGTCTGTGCTTAGAAATTACTTCAATCACAGAAAACAACTGTAAAGTGGAACTGTAAGTTGTACCTGTACGAGCAATACTGTTCTATTTAGGCTTTGCTGCAAGGTGCATTTTTCCTTGGGCGTTCGCTGTCGATAATGCTGTTTTTAAAGTCATATCTAACTTTTTGTGTAAGCATTTAGAGCTTTTGCAACTAGATCATCTTTAATGGTGTTGAAATTTTTTTCCTTCCTGCTTGGTGTTTGGAGTCTATTTACATTTGCTGTTGTCTCAAGTTCACTGACTAAGTTGATTTTGAGTTTTCATCTGCATAATTTCTCTACTAGTTCTTTGTGGTCAACGACTATTGGCTTCAAAGTGGGTTTCTGTTTACATATATTTTGCACATTTTCTGGCAGGATCCATTTTTCTTTCCTGTTAGTTCAAGTGTTTGATAAATCATAGAATTTGTTGGCAGTGTTCTGCATCATCTGATCTGGTGTTTTACTGGTCTATTAACTCTAATTACTTGATTGATATGTTGGTGGACTGTGAACTGGTATTGACATGTATACACTTTTGATTTGGTTCTGGCATGTAGTTTGCGCATCGAACGTGCATTCAGAAATGGTGCAATAAAAAAGGCGATATTACCTGTGAAATTTGCAACCAGGTTGGTGTTTTGTAAAATTACTTTTGGTAGGTATTCTTATATGGATACATATGCTAATTAGATCTGTCTCTTTTTCTAGGTTTATTCACCAAATTAGACTCTCCCACCAGCAAAAAGCAATTATGATGTTATGGCAATTGATATAAGGTAAACTTTTGAGGCTTCACGCTCAATTCTTTCCTTTGTGTTTCCTCTTTATGATGTATGTCTACGCACAAAACTGTCATTCAAATACTGGATGTTCTTTGCTTCCGTTCAAATAAGAAGTCATTTTCTTAATTTATTCGGGACCTTTTTTTAACTATAGGTGAATGCCATGTCAAAGATAATAGCAATATAACAGTAAATTTATCTCTCATCTGTAGAGATGTTGGTAATGGTATATCCTACTTGGTAAGAACATTAGATTTAGTTCCCATGTATTGGAGATTAAGCGCTTTAGATGAATTGAGACAAAGTCTCTGATGAGGACAGTTAGCGCCTCTGAAGCACGGACACCTCTCCTAGGTGGAGGTTTGGTGTCCTAAACGGACGGACACCCCAACACCCTCCGGACACCGCCCGACACGTGTCGGACACCGCCAATCTGTGTTGGGATTTTTTTTTTTAATTTTCCGACACCGCGTCGGACACTTCACCGAGGAGTGTCGGACACGGCAATCGGCAGTGTCGGAACAGTTTAGGGCCAATTTTAGATTTATTGAACTATTATCGTCTTCTTCTCTCTCACCTCGAGTCTGCTGTCTGCCGACCACATCAAGGTTGTCGCCGGTGTCGCTGGTGTTGTCGGAGCTGTCGCCGGTGTTGCCAGAGCTCAGTCGACGAAGATCCGAAGCCGAAGCCAACGGATCTGAAGGCTACAGTCGCCGAAGGAAGAGAACTTAGCTGTTGCCGCTGTCGCCAGAGTCTCGCCGGAGGTCCTCCGCCGCTAACCCGCAGTTCTCTTTCTTCTCTTATCCTCATCTCGTCTCCTGTTCCAGTCCTCTTTCTTTTCTTTCCTGAGAACAGTCCTCTCGTTTCTCTCTTTTCTTTTTTTCCCTTTCTCCCTTTGTCGTCACTCATCTCGTTTCTTTCCTGTTATTTTTTCTTTTCACCCTTTGTCCTCTCGTTTCTTTTATTGTATTTAAATTCCTTATTTTGACAGTTTTTTATTATTGTTTGTTATTTTAGATTGTAGAATATATTTGATATTTATTATATATATATATATATATATAATAAAAATTATATTAAAAAATAGGAGTGTCATACGGTGTCCAAAATCTGATTTTTTGGAAATTGCGGTGTCCGGTGTTGGTGTCGGTGTCCGACACCGACACCGACGACGTGTCCGTGTCCGTGCTACCTAGATTAGCGCCAGCTACATTTGTGGAAATTGGTACCCACAACAGAAAACCCATCCCTGGGCCTGGCAAAGTATCTTGAGTCATTTGAAGTGGTGAAGATAATGGATCACGCCCCCCCACCCCCCTAAAAAAAAACCCTGAAATTAATGCCAAATACTTGTTTGTTTAAGAAATTGTTCTTAGAGTAAGAGAATAGGCACATTCTCATAATTTTTCTGATGTTTTTATCTCACAAATTTGATTGTGAGATAAAGAAACAGAATTGTAGGGTTATGTCAACACCACAGCTTAGTGGCTCCATCATGACCTTGAAAGTCACGAGTCAGAAATACGAGGGTCTCTGCTAAATCGGGCATAAGGATACGCACATCTAACCCTCCTCAAGCTCTGTAGTACTTGGAACCTCGTGCACTTTTTAGCGAATTCTTTTTTAGAAAACCATGCATTATAAGTTAACAGATGCAGTTATAAGTAATACCAATTTAAGTCTTTAGTGACAATTGGCGTGACCGAATTTTATCGGCAACTATTAGCGATGATTAGTAAAGCATAGTTAGTAATATAAAAAAATAAAATTCGAAATCTTATTTATTTGGAAATTAAGTCGACCTTTTATTTTGGAAAGAGCAGGTTCAAGGAGGAAATTATCGAGATAATTAACCTACCATTAGAGGGAATTTTCAGTTACAACTTACAAAAGATAAAGAGCATTTGCTCTTCAGTTACAACATACAAAGAAGAGAAGAGACATAAAGAGAGCAGATTTGCTCTCAACAGTTACGGAGAAACAGAGACATAAAGAGGAAGGAGAAAAGAGAAAAGGAAGAGAGAGAAGAGAAAGAGAATTATGCAGAGAAGGGGTGTGTGTTCGTGAGATATGGAGAGAGAGTCACACAAAGGAAGAAATTGTACCCAGAAAGAGGGAGAGAGAAAAGGACGGCAGATAGGAATTTCGGCAATTCTCCGATAAGTTTCGATCCTTTTCTCTTACATGACAATGACTAGGTGTATATTTTGAGTAATAGATGAGTGCGTTTACTTGTGGGGTTGCAAGGGAGTGGGTATGAGTGTTTAGTCCACTGTGTGTGATCTGCGTAAGGGTGCTGGACATTGATCACTGTAAGAACAGCCATGGGGCTGCCCTAAAAGTGTGTTTGTGTGAGTGAGGAGCTGCAATGGCAGCCTTGGAAGAGGGGTGAGTGCACTGTGTGAGAATGAGTATTTTTGTGTGTTTATATCTATGCGTGTACTATGTGCGTTATTGAGATCAGAACTAATATCAATTACCAGTCCATCCGTATTATTGAAGTAATGCCTCCACAGTGGCCTAAGTTTCTCTTGTCCGCCTACATTCCACACCGTGAACATCACATTCTTATACTGGACCTTCTCCACATTGAAACCTACAAGAGAGCATTTGGTAAAATCAAATCAAGTATAAATGCATAATATGCTTACTCTCTGCCTTAACATCATTCATGCACCAATTACTAGTGCGGGCATGGGAAGGAAAGGGAAGAGACAAGCCACCATTTCTTCCCCATGCAAATGGAGGAGGGGATTGAACTTTTTGACTATATCAACACGGTTCCTTTTCCCCTGCTGGGAGACAAATTGTGTTAGTACTATGCTGCGTTTATATCATGCTTTGTAATGACACATAGTTTGTATAGAAAACCTAATCATATTTCTATGAAAACATTGAAGGTTCGCCATGGCTCCTTCCGTAAGGCTGCTGTGCTACTGGGGAGGAAATGCAGTAGAAGATTCAGATGGTTATGCATATGATTGTGGACCAAAGAAGTTGATCAAGGTGGAGGGGAACTGCACATTTAATTGCTTGATGGATAAGTTGTGTAGCTGCACAAGATTGGACAAGGAACATTTCAGGTTGAAGTTGAATTGTAGGTATCCGCGGATGGTTGGAAACGGTGCTCAGACCTTTTATATCAAAGTACCGATTGAGGATGATGGAGATGTAGAAGCTATGTTTGATCTCCAATCTCAATTCTCGCAGCTGAGCGCCATTGAGTTATTTATTGAAATGGAGGCTATTGTGACGGGATATGGTTCCTCTTCCCGGAATCTTGTGTCAAACTGTGACAGGCTATCCCCTCCGCAACGTAGCATGTCCACGCCCATAAGGGATCTAACCTCGTTGGACATTGGTGATCATGCCACACAAAGTTCGATTTTATCTCCCGTAGACAACGATATTAGAGCTAGTTACTGTGGCGGGATTTCCAATGTCACACCTCAGGGTATAGGTGTGACTGGTCTTGTTTCCTCTTTGCTTTTACCGCTGCATAACATGATTGACTTGGGGAATGAGGCATCAACCATCATTGAGGCACCTAATCTGGATAATGAACATGAGAGGACAGATTCGGAAGGCGAAGAAGATGCATTCATGGATAGGCTAAATGAAGATGACGATGGGGAGGACTATGGTAACGGTATAAGTATTGAGCTAGAAGCTCAGAGACACGTATACGAGCCTAACGAGCATTTTTTCACAGACGTTGATTGGGCACCCGCTGCAGTTATTACAAGTCCTCTTGAAAGCAATCACGCTACAATATGGCATCCCGAGCACGATGAGTTAAGAGTGGGTCTAGTTTTCAAGGATAAAAGCGAGTTTGTGAAGGCTATTTTAAGGTACCACGTCAAGCATAATTTGATCTACAAGGTGAAGCAGTCTATCCCAACTATGGTGGCTTTGAAATGTAAGTTTCCGAATGAGTGCAATTTTTATCTCCGTGCAACGTGTAAGAAGAGTCATAACTATTTTGAAGTTACACGCTATCGAGGACCTCACACATGTCCATTGAGGACGGCCTTGAACCAAGACCAACACCATGTAAACTATAGACTGATTACTGAAGCAGTCCGCAATATAGTTGAAGCTGATCCGATGGTTAGAATTAGCTCTTTAATCGCAGCTGTGAAGGAAAAATATGAATACACTGTTTCATATAAAAAGGCGTGGAAGGCCAAGGTTGCGGTTATTGCTGATTTGTATGGGAATTGGGAAGAGTCATATCGGGCATTGCCAAAAATTTTTGCTGCCATCCAAAAGTATAATGCCGGTACCATTGTCGAATACGACCCAAAAGGGCGTGGAGAATCCGATGCAATACGCTTTAAACGAGTTTTTTGGGCATTTAAGCCATGCATCATGGGATTTAGATTCTGTCGTCCTGTTATTAGCATTGATGGCACGTTTCTCCATGGAAAGTATCTAGGGACCATGTTAATTGCCGTATCAGCCGATGGAAACAACCAAATATTGCCGCTTGCATTTGCTATCGTTGAAGGGGAGAACCATGATAGCTGGAATTGGTTTTTGCAGCATGTTAGAGATTACGTGGTCCCAAGCGATAGGTGTATTTGCTTGATCTCAGATCGCCATCCCGGTATCTTAAGCACTGTGAGGAGAAACCAATTATGGCAACCACCTTATGCCCATCATCGGTTCTGCTTGAGACATATTCGTAGCAATTTCACAAACAAATTCGGTAGTTCGGAGCTGAAGAAGCTTATTTGGGCTGCTGGGAAGGCTACTCAAGTTCGCAAATTCAACGAGTTGATGGAAGAGGTCAAAAATCTGTCGTTAGAAGCAAAAAAGTGGTGTGATGAGATACCCGTTGAACAATGGACACTTGCACATGATGGTGGTAAACGTTTTGGAATGATAACGACCAACATCTCTGAAGTCTTTAACAGTGTTTTGAAAGGATCTCGAGGCTTACCTATCACAGCACTAGTCCAAACCTCTTTTCACCGTTGTGTACATTACTTTAATTTGAGAAGAAACCTTGCGGCATCCTCTATGGCAGATCAACAGCATTATGTCCCTTCCGTCATTCTTGCAATTCAACAAGCGAAAAGGAAAATTGGTTCTATGTTTGTGCAACCTTATAACACGACCGGTGATCGGGGGGATTTTTTGGTGAGAAATAGACGCGGCCAAAATGCACAGGTTGTGCGGCTTCAAGATAAAACATGTACATGCGGGAAGTTGACGACATATGGAATCCCATGTTCTCATGTTCTAGCATGTTGTGCAGTGGCAAATCTAGATCCTTGTGCATTTATCAGTTCCTGGTTTTCGGTTGAGGAATATAGCAAGATATGGGCTGAAATGTTTCAACCGCTGGAGCATCAAGATTACTGGGAAGAATGGACCGGCTGTACATTCATGCCCCCTGCTGTAAATAGAGGGAAGGGTTGACCAAGATCAGTCCGTTTGCGTAATGAAATGGATATTCGTCTAGAGCGGCAGCCAAAACGTTGTGGATTATGCAAAAATACTGGCCACGACAAGCGTACATGTCATGCAAGGCAGACAGCTCAAACCACAACGTTTGACACTTGACAAGAGTCGGCTCCCTAGCATGTTTTTGTTCATATTGTCTGCGTTGTATATTATGGTCAAACTTTTGTACAAACTAATGTAGTCCTTTGGCTGAAAACTCTATGTCATGTTCCTATTATTAGTTTTAAAACTTTTGAAAGTTTGAATTTTATCTCCACATGGAATGCTAAACAATGTTGTGATACAAACACAATTGACAAACCTTATTTCATCATATAAGGTAGTCACTTCGTAGGCCCTTTTTTGCATGTGCCATCTCACGTAAGCAATCTTAATTGACAGGTTAGTGATGCAAAGAAGCTGGTTATTAACGAAATAGCATTGGATAGCATTGGATGGTTATTAACAAAAGAAGCTGGTTATTAACAAAATAATCTTGTCACAACTTTGAGGATGTTTTTGATGAACCAAGGGGCTTACCACCAAAAAGGCCACAGGATCATCACATACCCATTATTCCAAATGCAACACCTGTTAGCCTTAGACCTTATAGACAAACGTAGTATGCACAGAAAACAGAAGTAGAAAAGATAGTGCATGAGATGTTGGATTCAGGGATTATACAAACCAGCTCATTTGCTCTTTAGTTCACCTGTATTATTGGAAGAAGCACTCAACCTTTAACTGTTCTAACAGACCATTGTAGCCTGAAATATTAATTAGGCCAGAGAGTGACTTCACTACTCCAACATAAATGTTTATCTAAACTGCTGGGGTTCACCTTTGAGATACACTATAAGGCTGGAAAAGAGAACAAGGCTACAGATGACAAACCTTGAATTGTAAGCGGCATTAAGTGACAAAATAGACATTAGGTGATAAAACTTGAACTAGGTGACAAAAGTGAAATTAGGTTGACAATGCTTGAAAAGCGAGATGAAGATAACAATGAGTTTATTATTATTTCGTGCATTGTGTTTTTTCACGCTAATTAACATAGAGTTTGCATTGGTTTTTTGTAGAGATGGAGGGACTAAGACATGAAGGACCTAGACAGGGGGAAATTGTGGAGCATTTGGTAAATCCAGGGCCCGTCGATCCTCATGTACTGGATTTGCAACATTCTCATCGTTCTAGCTGTGTCTGGAATGGAGAGGTACTTGATTTTGTTATCAACTTTAATTATTCATGTTTAATTTGACTGATATAGAAAATGCATGCAGGTTGATAAGGTATTGACATGCCGACGAGCCTTAGGACCACTAGTTCGGAATCGCGGTGGGAATCGAAGGATGGAGCCACATGCCCGTGTCATGCAGTACTTGGTGCGAGTTGGTTTTTATGGGCTTTACCGGATCATGGAGGTTAGACTTGATCATGCTTTCATCACAGCACTTGTTGAGCGATGGCGGCCTGAGACCCATACTTTTCACCTTCGTGTTGGGGAGGCTGCAATTACATTACAGGACGTGGCAGTGTTGTCTGGGCTACCCGTTGACGGTGATGCTGTTACAGGTGTTGACACTACACGTTCCACGGATGCGTGGCAGGAGTATTGTCATATATGGTTAGGTGTCAGACCACCTGAAACGGTCATTCGTGGAGGGTCAATACAACTTCGTTGGCTGATGGATCAATTCATGGTGTTACCAGAGGGTTCAGATGATGAGATTGTACAACAGCATGCCAGGGCTCTTATATTGGCCTTGATTGGTGGTGTTTTACTCCCAAACCTATCTGGCGCTAGGGTTCCTCTTATGTACTTAACTTTGCTTCAAGACCTTAATGCTGCGAGTCGGCGTAGTTGGGGTAGTGCAGCTCTAGCTTACTTGTACCGTGAGATGTGCCGAGCAAGCAGGAGTTCAGCATATGAGATTGGGGGACCCCTAATTCTGTTGCAGGTAAGCTAAAGTGTTAATCTCCTTCTTTTTCTATACGATATTTTATCATTGACTGACTATGTAAAATACCTTATCAAATAGTTATGGGCTTGGGAGAGGTGCCCTAACATGCGTCCCGAAAGAGGCCCTGAAAGAGTTCCCCCCGTAGAGGACCGGGCACAACCTGCTGCTGTTGACATACAACATAATGAGGCCGCTGGTGATGCACCTGTTGCTGGTGGAGGCCCTCCCCAGCCGCATGAAGTCGAGCCTTTACCTCGAGACCCTTTGGGTAGGAGGTATGCCCTTATTTATGGGCTACAGTAACAGTTGGACAGTTTCATCGGAATTGTATGCTTCTATGGTTACTTTCATGCTTGTGATAGTATGAAAGTCTATAGGAATTGTATGCGTCTATGGTTACTATCACCTTTTATGTTTATTAACCAAACTTGAAAATAACATTGACAGGTGGCTTGTAGCACTGGAAAGTGACAGGGTAGGATCACAGTGTCTCAGGGGATACAGGGATCAGCTGGACAATTTAAAGTCATCAGAGGTTTGGGCTTAAGTATTCACATGTGGCACATAAGTATGTAATTGGCTTGTCTAGATGTTATTTTAAAAAAATGTGCCTTTTACATCCCGCAGTTCATATGGCAACCGTATGACTTAGCTTCGCTACCGGAGTACTGCTTGACCGGAAGGCATGTTTGGATGACTCGATCGCCGCTTATCTGCTTCGAAAGAGTGGAGTGGCACTTCCCGGACCGTGTTTGCCCGCAATACAACATGAGCCAGGTGATCCCCTGTGATTGTGACACTGGTGGTGAGGTCCTTCATAAGATTGATCGTCGGGGCCACCCGAACACCGACTGGGAGCTAAAACATCGTGTCTACATTGACATGTGGAATGCTCGTGCAGATACTATATACCGTATAGACGCGGCAGGAGAATATGTTGATGCAGGGTACTCTAGCCCATACATGTTGTGGTACCGCTCGATCACCCGTTTGTTGGTTGGCAAACCGGTGCAAAATATACCATCTGGATACCAAGGAGGGCATGCTACTGTGGAGATGTTGGTATGTATCTTAGGCCCTTCCTCCATTTAAACGCTAGCAAGTATCTACATCTTATTAATGATAGTGACCATTCCCCTAACCTTCACCCTTAGTTATGCTCTAAGATCATTTTCTAGATAGAATGCTCAAGGCACAACGACATGCATCCCTTTTGATTTACTTAGGATTGTGTGTGTACGTTTGGGGCATGCGAGCGTGTGTATTAAGGTATGGTTATGCATGTGGGTTGAATAGTGGGCAAAGAAGTCAAGCTACTGCCGAGAGGCATTAGCTGATTTTTTTTGGTGGGAGGGGGGGTGTTTGTATTTTTGTATTTTTGGGCAACTGTGCGGAATGTGAGTATGAGGGGTATTTGGTGTGTGTAAGGGAAGAGAGTGAGTGAACCGTCTGTGTAAGTGTGCGGGTGTCCGTGAGTTTGATGTGCTGGTTATGGTGCAGTGCATAGTGATGGATTAATAGTGGTCATTGTGGCTAGAGATCTGTTGGGCAGAAGTGGGTTTTACTGTGCGCGTGGTGGAGAAGGATTGCGTGAGGTATGTGTGACTGAGTTGGCTAGTGTGCATGTGTTCTGTGTGATATTGTGGGTGCCATCATCCGTTAGAGAGAGAATGTGTTGCGTGAATTGTGCACTATGTGTGTGTGGGAAGCAGGGAGTGCAAGGTGCATTAAGGTAGTGAACAGAAGTGCAGGTGTGTATACATAGTGTGGCCGTGGGGTGATGCTGCCTTGGAGGGAACTGGGTATGTGAAGAGGGCAGCTGTGTGTGGTAGGTGTTTTGTGTGACTGTGTGTAATATAACACATGGTGGACTGAAATGGGTATGGTGAGTGAGTGGAACAAGAAGAGAAGCTACTGCTGTGAGGCAGTAGCTGTGTGAAACGTACTGATCATCTGGATCAGAAAAGATTGAACTGGGGCCAACTCAAGAAAAATGAAAATATGCCATGTGCTGAAGTAAAAACAAGAAATGACTGGTGAGAGCTTGCGTTGTGAAAGCTTAATTGTCAACAACAAAGTACTGCTTTTGGTAGAAGTTAAGAAAACCAACACTAACCAACCTGCAGTGTGGTGCAGTATGAAGTGCTTCAGTGCAGTCCACTGAGTCTTGGGTGAGTTGTTGCTGAAGTCTTCTTTTGTAACCATTTGTCCAAGCAATAAATAAGACTTGTTTGATGGAGAGAGATTTAACATGTAGAACTGGGAGTTTCTTCAGAGAAAATTTTAATTGGGACTTTACTTGGTAAAAGTTTAGTGTAATTTGAAGTTGACTGGGTTGGTGAATTCGGATCTTGATATGGTTTGGCGGTGAACCTCATTTCAGTTTATATTTTTCTGTGAATTATTTTCTTGCCGTAAAAGGACTCGAACCAGATCTTAATGCCATTATTTATTATTGTATTTCCATCCACCTATCAGACAAAGTCCAACACGTATCTGCAACCCTTGGCCTAACACACATCAAGTAGAACCTAAACAACAAACCAAAACAGTCACAGCAATTATCACTTTACCTTTCCTTGCATTATTGAAAACTCAAGTCCTTATCAGTTTCCTGCATGTTTTTAAAGTCCTAAACCTAAATGCCGCGGCAATTTTTTTAGTTCCATATAATTGGATTAAGCCTTAA